>JABUQX010020571.1:40000-41236 GCA_015478945.1 Trachelipus rathkii | reverse complement strand
GTGGATATATCTTTATTATTTCATTCTTTTTAAAAAATTATAATTTATCTGCAAGAAAAATTCTTTGTGATCTTGGCCAATATCTTTGAATGATTTTCTTTTGAATTGTTAAAAATACTTCTAATATTATTCAAGGTATAACTCAACTACACCACTCTCCTCGGATAATCCCTCCGTTGATTGATGGGCCGTGATAGCACCTCATGCTCTAGTGCAATGCTGATCGGCTTTTCTTGTAATCATAATTAATCAATGTTGGCTTGTGCGATGAAAGACTAATAGAAATGCAACTATATTTAACGGGGCAAACGACATTGCTCACTTAAGTTGACATGTTTACAAAAGAGACATAATGAAAGAAAAAAAAAGTCTTTACACTCAAAACTGACACAACTGAGAAGTTTAATACGCCGAGTACTGTGATGGCCTACCGTCTATCACTCGCAGCTGCTCGAGTATGTCCACCCTCGATATTATTTTAGATCTCCTCACTCAGCGATCATATCGTGTGATAATCTCGACTCATCTCCTCCCTGTCCTCTCACTCCTTCGTGAATTCATAGATATATTTTAATAGGTACTATATATATACGCCTCGTTGATATATACACACATCCTAAGCTAATAGCTCATAGACTTATAACTCCAATATATATCATAGTGAGTGAGTGAGAGATATAATACTGTATCATACATAATATAAATTGCATTTTATGTATTAAAATTTTGGAGCTAATTTCATTGCAAATAGATATTGAGAATAGTTTTGTTCCTTTAATTGTATTGTATAAATACAAGTTTAATACTACTGAATTCATAAAATCCTTCGAAATTTTTTTTTGCAAATTCTAAATTTCATTAAAAATGATGTCGACGCTGAATTATCATAATATGGAATTTCATATGGGAAAATTTCTTACTCACACAGTAGCTAATGAAAGTAACGATTATTACGACTATATACGTTAATTAATACAAATTTTCTAGAATATCAATATATCCACTAGTTGCGCTCACTTCCTCTCTCGTCCATAACTCTCAGATACGATATTCGCCCTCGCTAGATACTCGAGAATACAACACTTAAGTGATAAAAGTCAGTAAGTAGTGGGAAAGGAGCTACTTTGCTTATATACATACTACCCATGATTATTAATACATTATGTGAGCTCTCGACTCCTAGAGGAACGGCCTCTCTACTATAATAAGACCACGTGAATCTCACTCATAGACGTA
>JABUQX010020571.1:30000-35000 GCA_015478945.1 Trachelipus rathkii | reverse complement strand
AGAATAGGGCTATAAGTAGTCCTTTATAACTTCCCACTTATGTATTACTGTTATTATTATAATCATAATATAATATATATATATATATATATCATTATAATTATATATAATATATTAAATAATATATATATATAGTAATATATAATAATATATATTATATATATAATTAATATATTTTAATAGATATATTATTATGAATATTAATATAATATATATAATATAATATATATATATATTATAATTAACATATATATATATAATATTATTAATATATATATTATATATTAATAATATATATATATATAATTAAGAATATTTATATGGGATGGTCTGTTTGGTGTGTGTGTTTTAGCTCTCGTGTGTGTATATCTTTAATTTTTTTCTCAACCGTTCTATCACTTTCCTTCGGATCGATATACTCTCCTTCTTTATTATCTCAGATTTAAGAAATAAGAATAAGAACTCTAAATATGCAGATCTTCGTCTATTCCTCATTTTATCGATTACTTTTTATGTGTTTCACAATTATATAAGAGATAATATACTAATGCTTGACAATTTCCAACTCTAACTAAGACCTTTTTCTCTCATGTTATTCTAAATATTATTTTTACTTGCATTTCTTAATTATATCAACATAATTTATATTATCTATTCATTTATTTGGTAATATTTAAATGATAAATATACTATACATATTTATTATATTTTATAAATATGTTTCCTATGTCTTTAGAATGAAATTTATTGCTTAATGTATCTGAATTAATAATAGAGTATATGTACACAAATGAAGTAGGCGGTGATGGTGATGAAAAATGGTGGAGAATCCAGACAAAGTGAAAATAAGAAGTGATAGTGAGGAGTGAGGGTGTATAGGGTACGAAATAGATAGGGCGTAAGTTAGAGGGTAATAAAATAAGGATAAATAATAATTGAGTAAGGATGACCGGGAGTGGATAGTATATGTATATACAAGTAGGTAGATATAAAATATACATTACTAGCAGACGGTTAATAAATAATTGCGGCATAATCGCAATATATTATTTAGTGAGTGCGTGGGTAAAACATATAAAAGACGTATTACATGAGAAGTAAGAAATTAATGCCTTCTCCTGATTGGCGTTTTTTAGAGAGTTGAGGGATGGCGATTCATCGGTAATAGACAGTCAGAACATATTAGTCCTACATTTCGCAGAAACATGCAAGGTGAGTTCAGATCCGCGGATAAGAAGGCCAGTATATCTGATTACTTCTTACCAACTATGTCGCATTTTAATTAAGATATATAATAGATATATAATATATAGTAATATATTAATATAATTAATAATATATAGAATATAAATATATAATATATAATATATGAATAGAGTAAAAATACAAAAATAATAATATATTAATAGATAGAAGATTATATATAAAAGTAGAATATATGTAAATATATAGATATATATATAATGATAATAATATTAATAGTAGAGATAATAGAGTAGATATAATATAATAATATAAGAGATTATGAAATTATATATATAAATAGAATAGTATATATATAATAATAGATATTGAAGAGAATATAGAGAAAGAAATAGATATAATAGAAATAAAGTAAAGTAATAAGAGTAAATATATTAATATATATAGTAAGATAAAAGTAGGGTATGAAGAATATATATATATTGAGTAGATTGAATATAATATTATATTAAATATTATAATATACGCGAGAAATATATATAATATAATATATAATATTAATTATATAATATATATTATATAATATAATAATATAAGTAAATATAATTAAATATATATATATATATAAATTTATAATATATAATTATATATATATAATATATTAATTTATTAATATATTATATTATATATTTAAATATATATAATATATATTATTAATTATATTTTATGTAATATATATATATATATATTATATTATAATATATATAAATATATTATTATGATTATAATAAAATTATATATATTATATATATATATATCATTAATTATATATGATATATATATATATATAATATATATATATATATTAAATATATATATATAAAGATATAAATATATATATTTATATATATATATATAAGAGATATATATATGAATATATATATAGAGATAATATATTATATGAGATATAATATAATATTAATACTATAATATTAAGATAGAAGATATAAGAGATGTAGTAGATTATCAATTATATATATTGATTATAGATAATAATATTAATATATTATTATATATATATAGAGTATATATAATATGTAGATATTAATATTATATATTATTATAAAGATATATATACTTACCTTACTTTCTTACGATTGTTACACCTTCAGGGAGACCTACGGTACATCGCTAGTCAGACGGGAGACTAACATCGATTTCCACGGCAAGTGCCTTTCCTCAAGAAAGTACATTAGACCATCTTACCATCGAGAGTGCGTCATCGCGGCAGGTGCCAATGGTACTTCTCAAGGACTGTTCTTCTCCTACGCAAATCTTTCGACAGTAGTTTCATACCCTCGATCTTCTCCTCGGCCTTGATGCATCTACCTTTCCCTCTTCCAGCAAACCAACCACTAACTTGCAGTTACATCGTTCTCTCCGGGCATCCTTACTAAATGCCCCACCATCTCGTAAGTCTCGCGAATCATATCCTGTTCTTAGAACTACATGGCACCACACCAACTCTACGCTCTCGATATAAACGCATTTAGTTTAGATACGCACTTACTATCTCTCCTCGTCATTATCCCACCTATCGTTAGCACCTCGATAACACCGTCATAGTACAGCAGACTTTCGATTACTTTTTTTTCCTCTCTTGTTGTAATGCCTCCATGTTTATCTGCTCATATGTCTAATGTGGAGGTACCAGGTATGCTATTATCCAAGAAAGTATATCTTCTATCACTTTATAATATCCATACACCCTGAATCTTTTACATAATTGAGATTATAAGACTCTCATTGAGATTCTTCCGATATTTTTCCTTTTACTTGGCCTCCTACTCCTTAAACATCATTCCTCCTTGCTTGATATAAAATACGCCTACATATGGACTAAACATAAACTGATCCACATTCTCAATCTTTCATTTCAATGACGATCTCCACCTCTCACTCTCCTCTCACCAACTTCGTACATTATTCATATCATGTATACTTTTTCTTTTTATTCAATCTCTGAAACAATCTCCTTTCAAAGATTTCTGTCAAAAACTTTCCATAAGTGAGAGCGATCTTCATATTATAACTCCTTACCTCCAACTTCCAACATGCCAAAGATCATTCTTAGCATACCGTATATATCACCATACAGATTATCGGTAATTCCTGTTCTTTATATACCTTTCTGATTACTACATCTAAGTAAGCTGATAAAGGGTTATAGGGAGTACAGGACTACGTACACCGTGTACTTGAACTCGCCGTCAGACCACATCAAACTCAAATTTTTTACATTCTGCATCCAGTCTCACGTTACACTCTACAAGAACGCTATAACAATGACTTTTTAGGATGCAACTGGCCATCAGTCTTTCCTCCATCTCTCGATACCTTATACCCCAACATCCTCCAAAGTCTGGCTCTGGGTATGACGATTTCAAAAGCACTTTCTTAGGTCCAAGGTAAAGGGACATATATATGCTGTTTTATTTAAATTCCCAGCGCTTCTACCACACTATTCTGTAAAAGCCAAAGACAGACAGGAATTATCCAAGAAAGTACTACCTGCCTTCCTGTAACCTACATATTGTTACCTCATCTACTCAACTGTATATATTATATTCATATCACTCTCTCATTAATATCTTCTTTGCTAAAATCCTATTCGTTAACATACTTTCGCTATTAATTGATCAATTTAATGATTATTTCCTTATATAAGTTTCCACAATCTCCTCCAAGTTCACCTTTTTCCCTACTATTAGAATGGCAAAAACATACTATTCTCCCCATCTATTGGGAACATACACTCATCCATCCAACATTTTATTTATAATAGTATCCACGATTTTCTTCATTCAAATTCTATTTACCTCCATTCCCCTTAATTAAACTCTAGCTGCAAAGTTCCCATCTCGTCCACGGCGACTTTTCCTTATCTTCATTTCTGATGCAAGACCTCCTCTAATATCATCCCATCATTAATACGGATTCAACCCTTTCCATGCTCCTCTCCGCACGATATTGCTTCCTACTTCCACGTAATTCACTCCCCTGATCTTATACATTGAGTGAGATTCATCCAAATAAATATTTCAGGGCACCTTTTACATTTACCTGCTTCTTCATGTGACTGTAAGTAACCCCTATCTTTCTTTATTTGATAGATACTATTAGAAATCATTTTTCTTTGATATTTTTATATGGTTTTTGAAAGCTTGAAAAAGTCTTCTATCTTTCCTCCTACTCTGGCATCCTTCCCCATATTATTCTTCTGCTCCAATCCATTTTCCAGACCATCGAGCCTTTTTGCCTTCCCTCTGATCACTAGTCTACTGGCTCTGTATACTATTGCATATCACATATTCAGCTCTCTCTGTTCTGATGTCTATCCTCCTCATACAACACTTCTAATTTATTTCTATGTTCTTTTATCGGCCACTGCCTCTCTTCGAACATGCTTACATTCCTAACCACATTAGTCTATTTACGTTATCTGACGTTCACTCCGTATACACTTACATCACCCAGCGTTTTTCATTGCGCAGGTTAGTTCACTTAAAATATAAATTTACCTGCTATAAAATGTCATTAGTTATTGATTTCCTTACCACATTCGTCAACTTGATCATATTATTTTTCCACATACTCCCTCTCTTCCTCCTTTATCAGGGCTTTCAAACTTTAAATCCACTTCCCTTTTTCTCCCAACCTGCACTTTTGTTTCCTATGTGCCCTCAGTCTGCATAACACCAATTACTTTAATGATCCGAGTCGAAGACTGATCATCC
>JABUQX010020571.1:0-17500 GCA_015478945.1 Trachelipus rathkii | reverse complement strand
CCCCTATATAAAAATCGGAACAAGAGGAGCACTTTATGCTATAAACTCCCGGAATGGGTAGAGCCTGTGTGGAGTCTGAAACCGGATTTTTTTGTTGCAAGAGTGTCTTTAAATTCGTAATTTTCTTCACAGGATGCACATTAGAAGGAAGTAAACTTTTATAGGTGTGAAATTTATCAGAGGGTATATTAATGTATAATTTTTGATCTGAGATGGGTTCGGGGTTATGTAATTGATTAAAAAAGGACTTTTTTGCCATGTTGAGTGCTTTGTAGTAAGTATTTTCTGGGTAATGAAGTTTATGAAAAATGTTCTTTATATTTTTAAGTTCATGTTCTAGTTCCGAGGGGCTGCAGATCCTATATGCTCTCAGGATTTGGGAGGAAAATACTGATAATTTTGTATTATAAGAATGGACAGAAAACCAATTTATGTAGGAGTCCACGTGGGTAGGTTTTCTATAAACAGTAGTGATTGGTCTTGAATTTTCATCTATTTTTATCAAAATGTCCAAGAAAGGAAGAACATCATTAGTAGCACGTTCTATTGTGAATTTAATCGAATGAATATGATGATTGAGATGTTCGAGAAGGGCATAGGGGTCCAAGTGAAGAGGCAACGCAACAAACACGTCATCCACAGTGGCGTAACCTACGGGTATATCTGAATAGGTTGGATGATTGAAAATGAAACGCTTCTCAAAAAACTCCATAAAAATATTGCTTAGGGTCGGGGACAAAGGGGAACCCATGGGAGACCTGATAATTGTTTGTAAAATTTTCCTTCGAAATGGAAAAAGTTATGTTCAGTTAAGAGGATTACCAGTTGTTTAATACTATTAAAAGGAATGTCAAATATTATATTCTTTTCTGATATATATTCCTCCAACCAATCAAGCGTTAGATGGACTGGGACATTAGTAAATAAAGACACTACGTCAAAACTTAAAATGTTGGTATTTTGCAATTGAGTAGTGTTAAGTGATGAAATAAATTGCTGGCTATTTTTTATGTGGCTGGAAGATATAGTACCCACAAGAACACTCAACTGTTTATTAAGCCACTTTGCTAATTTATATGTAACATTATTTATATTAGAGATGATAGGACGGAGGGGTATATTAACTTTATGAAGTTTCGGCAACCCGTAAAAAGTTGCTATTTTGGGAAGGTATACTAAGAGATTTTTTTGTAAATTTTCATCATCTTTCAATATTATTTGCAGTTTTTGTTTAAATATTCTTTGCGAGGATGGGAGGGGGTTTTTATTTAACGGAGAATAAACATTCAGGTCTGAAAGTATATGATTAGCTTTTGTTGAATAATCTGACTTATTCATAATAACCATTTTATTTCCTTTGTCTGCTCTTGTAATATGTAAGCTTTTGTTATTTTTCAAATCATGAAGAGCTTTTGTAAATCTATTCGGAAGAAAATGAACGGATCTATTGTTAATGTCATTAAGTACGTAGCCTTTAAGCAGATCATAGTTAATATTTAATCTATTATTATTGTTTTGAAATTTTTCCATGCTCCAAAGAAACTCCGTCAGGTTATCATCATAACCTACACCAAATGAAGGACCAAGTGAAAGTACTAGCTTTTGATCCATCGACAAAATTATAACTGTGAAAATATTAACATAAAACTCTCGGCTTCCCATCCTATTCCATATACTATTTTTAAAAATGCTTTCCAATCTATTAACACTCTTCCTCGTCACTGTTATCATATAGATTCTCAATAAATGGTGAGAAGAGTCCAAGACTTGACTTAAAATTTGGTCGGAGAAATTATTATATCTTAGGTAAAATTGTAAGTTACGGAAAGCAACATTCGTATCATAGAAAAGCTTATTCTTAGTAAAGTTCGAGTCTCTTATGTAACATTTTAATACCTCCTCTTGCCAAATCGGGAAAGGGGAATCATGCGAACGTGACAGAAAACTATTTAAAATATTATTAGGAATCACTTTTTCAGACAAACATTGTTTCAGAAATTGGTTGTACGATTTGGACCTATTTGCTTTAAGAAGACAATCCTTATAATGTAATATTAATCGTTGGAAAGGGGGATTGTTGTTTAAAAAGTTAATGAAATTTATATGACAATGCGTGTGACAACAAAACAAACCGGGGTGCATTTTTAAATCACTTAAACCTGCTAACACGCAGTATAATCGATATATTAACTTACATTTAAATACAAATTTTTTCCTTAAGCTCAAATTTTTTTTTTATTTCATTTTGATCTTAAAAGAAAAACAATAAAAGGATAGGGGGGGAGAAAAACCTTTTGAAGGAGAGGCCTTTCTGTCCTTTCAGGACTTTATTCAATCAGGATGTCACACGCAATAACTTCTTGATATATGAATGATTATTGACTGGGTAAAGTTTGAATTTGTTGGTTGTCTTCTTTGAGATTTTTCAAAATGATTTTCCATTTTTTATCTGTTAACAATATATTATTAAGGATGGGATCAATCTTTATTTCACCCTCTATTCTATTCATATGTTGCTGCTTAGTATTGTAGATCAACATGCTTTCAATTAATTTTCGTTTGAATGTATTGCCATTTTTATGTATGATCAGGTGATTATTTTTGTTAATAAGATGATTGAGACTCTCTCTATGTTTGACGAGGGCTGAGTTTAGGGTACCATCTTCTAAGTCATAACCATGCTGACTTATTCTCCTCTTCACATCAACTGATTCCCCTATATAAAAATCGGAACAAGAGGAGCACTTTATGCTATAAACTCCCGGAATGGGTAGAGCCTGTGTGGAGTCTGAAACCGGATTTTTTTGTTGCAAGAGTGTCTTTAAATTCGTAATTTTCTTCACAGGATGCACATTAGAAGGAAGTAAACTTTTATAGGTGTGAAATTTATCAGAGGGTATATTAATGTATAATTTTTGATCTGAGATGGGATCGGGTTATGTAATTGATTAAAAAAGGACTTTTTTTTGCCATGTTTAGTGCTTTGTAGTAAGTATTTTCTGGGTAATGAAGTTTATGAAAAAAGTTCTTTATATTTTTAAGTTCATGTTCTATTTCCGAGGGGCTGCAGATCCTATATGCTCTCAGGATTTGGGAGGAAAATACTGATAATTTTGTATTATAAGAATGGACAGAAAACCAATTTATGTAGGAGTCCACGTGGGTAGGTTTTCTATAAACAGTAGTGATTGGTCTTGAATATTCATCTATTTTTATCAAAATATCCAAGAAAGGAAGAACATCATTAGTAGAACGTTCTAATGTGAATTTAATCGAATGAATATGATGATTGAGATGTTCGAGAAGGGCATAGGGGTCCAAGTGAAGAGGCAACGCAACAAACACGTCATCCACATATCTCTTCCAAAAAATATCTGAATAGGTTGGATGATTGAAAATGAAACGCTTCTCAAAAAACTCCATATAAATTAAAGGAATGTCAAATATTATATTCTTTTCTGATATATATTCCTCCAACCAATCAAGCGTTAGATGGACTGGGACATTAGTAAATAAAGACACTACGTCAAAACTTAAAATGTTGGTATTTTGCAATTGAGTAGTGTTAAGTGATGAAATAAATTGCTGGCTATTTTTTATGTGGCTGGAAGATATAGTACCCACAAGAACACTCAACTGTTTATTAAGCCACTTTGCTAATTTATATGTAACATTATTTATATTAGAGATGATAGGACGGAGGGGTATATTCCCTTTATGAAGTTTCGGCAACCCGTAAAAAGTTGCTATTTTGGGAAGGTATACTAAGAGATTTTTTTGTAAATTTTCATCATCTTTCAATATTATTTGCAGTTTTTGTTTAAATATTCTTTGCGAGGATAGGAGGTCTCCCTATGGGTTTTTATTTAACGGAGAATAAACATTCAGGTCTGAAAGTATATGATTAGCTTTTGTTGAATAATCTAACTTATTCAGATATTTTTTGGAAGAGATACGTGGATGACGTGTTTGTTGCGTTGCCTCTTCACTTGGACCCCTATGCCCTTCTCGAACATCTCAATCATCATATTCATTCGATTAAATTCACATTAGAACGTGCTACTAATGATGTTCTTCCTTTTTTGGATATTTGGATAAAAATAGATGAAAATTCAAGACCAATCACTACTGTTTATAGAAAACCTACCCACGTGGACTCCTACATAAATTGGTTTTCTGTCCATTCTTATAATACAAAATTATCAGTATTTTCCTCCCAAATCCTGAGAGCATATAGGATCTGCAGCCCCTCGGAACTAGAACATGAACTTAAAAATATAAAGAACATTTTTCATAAACTTCATTACCCAGAAAATACTTACTACAAAGCACTCAACATGGCAAAAAAGTCCTTTTTTAATCAATTACATAACCCCGACCCCATCTCAGATCAAAAATTATACATTAATATACCCTCTGATAAATTTCACACCTATAAAAGTTTACTTCCTTCTAATGTGCATCCTGTGAAGAAAATTACGAATTTAAAGACACTCTTGCAACAAAAAAATCCGGTTTCAGACTCCACACAGGCTCTACCCATTCCGGGAGTTTATAGCATAAAGTGCTCCTCTTGTTCCGATTTTTATATAGGGGAATCAGTTGATGTGAAGAGGAGAATAAGTCAGCATGGTTATGACTTAGAAGATGGTACCCTAAACTCAGCCCTCGTCAAACATAGAGAGAGTCTCAATCATCTTATTAACAAAAATAATCACTTGATCATACATAAAAATAGCAATATATTCAAACGAAAATTAATGGAAAGCATGTTGATCTACAATACTAAGCAGCAACATATGAATAGAATAGAGGGTGAAATAAAGATTGATCCCATCCTTAATAATATATTGTTAACAGATAAAAAATGGAAAATCATTTTGAAAAATCTCAAAGAAGACAACCAACAAATTCAAACTTTACCCAGTCAATAATCATTCATATATCAAGAAGTTATTGCGTGTGACATCCTGATTGAATAAAGTCCTGAAAGGACAGAAAGGCCTCTCCTTCAAAAGGTTTTTCTCCCCCCCCCCTATCCTTTTATTGTTTTAACAGTTTTTAATTATTAATGAAATAAAAAAATTTTGTGCTAATGTCAGCTTATCTTTTTAGTTCTTGAATTAAATAATATGAATTATAAAATAAAAAGTAAATTTATATATATATATATATATATATATATATATATATATATATATATATATATATATATATATATATATATATATATATATATATATATATATATATATAATATTATTATTTATATATATATATATATATATATATATATATATGTAGGGGAATATAAGCTATTATCGCTTATGTATATTTATTCTTGAAAGGTGGACCCTGAGTTGCTTTAAGGATTATTACGACAGATTTTTTAAAAACACACTTTAATTATTTAAAAACATTAAAACAGATAAAATAGACAAGCTTTCGTTAATATAACCTTTTTCGAGTCGGAATAAGCAATGGGAGCAAAATCTCTTTTATATTTTGGGATGTAGACAGCTATTAGTCGGTTGGTTGGTCCAGCAGCAGACTTTTGTAGAATGGTGATAGTTTCATGAACTCATTTTGAATTGAGTCAATCCTGCACTCTCCAGGGCAGCGGTTATAATTGGGGAAATTGTAAAGGCAAAAGGCTTCCGTGATTTTTCTTTTGGTTGCATCTTGAATATTTCTAATGTTTGTCATATTGTAGAGTTGTATTTGGTGGTTTGTTGTTAATCGGTGATATGTTAGGGCTGAGTTTTCGTGGTGTTTTTCGAGGTCATGTTTGTGTTGTTTTTTTTCTGCGTGTAAAGTCTATGGTTTCGCCGTAATAGTGACTATTGCAAGTGTTGCAGGGAATTTTATATAAACAAGGAGGATTATTGGATTTTGATTTAGGGGGTTTAAGAACTTTCTTAATTAAAATATTGTTAGATGGGATGAGTCGTATGTGTTTGGGTAAAATGTTTTTTATGTGGTGTATGTTAATGTTAGGTATGGGGAGGTATGTTTTTTGTTGTATGTTGTCTTGTGTTGTGTTTAATTTGTGGTATTTTTTTCTTGCTTTTTTATAGGTGTTGTTTATAATGTTAATAGGATATTTTAGTTTTAAAAAGGTGTTTTTTATCAATTGTGTTTCTGTATGTAGGAATGCAGGGGAGCAGATTTTAAAAGCACGAAGGTATAAGGATGAAAGGGTACCTATTTTTGTGTTGTGTGTGTGAGCGGAATACCAATGTATGTAGGAAGGATTGGAAGTGGGTTTTCTGTAAACAGTGAAAGAAGGTTTAGTAGTATGGTCTGAAATTATGAGAGTGTCTAGGAAAGGAATAGTGTTGTGGTTGGAGGTTTCCATGGTGAATTGTATGTCAGTATGTAAGGTGTTAATGTAATTTAGGATGTGTGTGGGGTTGGTTGCGTGAGGTACGGCAGCGAAAATATCATCCACATACCTTAACCACACGCAGCCAGAAAGAAGTTGATGAGGAAAGATGTAGTAATGTTCTAGTAACTCCATATATATGTTACTGAGCATGGGAGAAAGTGGGGAACCCATACTCAGTCCATGTTTTTGTTTATAGAATTGTTTATCAAACTGAAAATAGTTGTGTTGTAAAGTGAGTAGGATGAGTTGTTTCAGGGTAGAGAAAGGGAAGGTGAAAGTAATGTTATTGTCATTTATGTATTTTGTTAAGAGTTCTAAAAGGTGTGGGACTGGGACAGAGGTGAAAAGTGACACAACGTCATAACTTACAAAAGTATGTGTTTTAGTGTTAAGAGATATGGTTTTGTTTATGAAGTCATCTGTATTTTTTAAGTGGGATGTAGAAATTGTACCTAAAAGGGGTTTTAACTGTTTTGAAAGCCATTGTGCTAGTTTATAAGTATTACTATTAGTGTTGGATATGATAGGGCGTAAAGGTGTGTTTTGTTTATGTGTTTTTGGTATTCCGTAGAATTGAGGTATGTTTGTCATATATGCTTTAAGTTGTGTCTGTAACTGAGGATGGTTTTTAAGTATGGTAGATAAGGAAGAGTTAAATATGGATTGGGAAGTTGAATTGGGATTTTTTGTCAGTTGTTCGTATGTAGGTGTGTTGAGTAATGTGTTGCATTTAGTAATGTAATCAGTACTATTTAAAATAACTATATTATTACCTTTATCCGCCCTGGAGAGTACAATGCTTCTATTGTTTTTCAATTTGTTCAATGCGGTATAAAACCTTTCTGGAAACCGGGCATCAATATCTATGGCAACAGTGGTGAAAATTATTCCTTTAAGTAAATCAGTATTACAGTTGGGATTCTTTTCCATTTTTAACCAGGTTTCGAAATCCTGTATGCAACGGGGCCAAGGGTCTCTATTTTTGAGGGCAAATGACAAACCAAAACTTAGTAAATCTGTTTCATCAGATGTCAATCTATATGTGGAAAGATTCAAAATATCATTAGCGTGTGCGTGAGTAGTATCAGGGCCATTTTGCACGAAAATGACCTTGACCACCTACCTGACCTTTGACTGACCTTGACCTTTTTTGGCCTTGACCTTTTTTGAGCCCAAATTTTTTACCTGACCTTGACCTTTTTTGGCCTTCACCTTTTTGGGCCTTGACCTTTTTTCGACCAACCCTTTGGTCTTCCATGGGTCATTTTTGGCCCACGGTATTTTTTGGCCCACGGTATTTTTTGGCAACCCTAATTTTTTGGCAACCCTAATTTTTTGGCAACCCTAATTTTTAGCAACCCTTCGAAGAAGTGTTGCGCCAGATGGAGGCGAAGCCTCCATCGTACGTATTACCCCCCCTATTTTACCCCACCCTAATTTTTTCGTCCATGGGTCAATTTTGACCCACGGTAATTTTTGATGTGTCTTTAGGGGCTTAGCCCTTTTGTGATGTCTTAACCTTGATCCTGGTCCCCCGCAGGTGCGACCCGCCAGCCCGCTGCGTTTTCCCGCCCGCCTGAGGGGGGTTCCCCCCGGCCCGCTTTGGGGAAATAAAAAAAATAAAAACCCCCGGGGGGGGAGTTGGATTCACATCCGCGCCCGCCTTATATCCATCCCGCCTTTGTCGTCCCGCCCGCGCGCCACATTTTATATATATATATATATATATATATATATATATATATATATATATATATATATAATATATATATATATATATATATATATATATATATATATATATATATCCTACACACACACACACACACACACACACACACACACACACACACACACACACACACACACACACACCCGCACCCACGTGGTCGCTACTCACGAATTTTCACCATCCCTTCCATCTGTGCTTAAACTTCCTTACCACCTCAAGCCTTATCGTCTTTATATGTTCGAGTTCCCCATCGGTCATAAATCAAAATAGAACTCGACCTCTCACCACCGATGCAAACCCCTGACCTTTTAACCACCCGTCCAGCGCTACGAATTGAGAGAATATATAATTTAATTTTCAGGTTTAGATACGCGAAACCGTAAAAATCCTGTAATAATATTATTATTAATAATAATAATAATTAATAATAATAATAATTATTACTATAATAATAATTAATAATAATAATAATAATAATAATAATAATAATAATAATAATAATAATAATAATAATAATAATAATAATAATAATAATAATAATAATAATAATTTAATTATATATATATATATATATTATATTATATAAATATTATATATATATATATATATATATATATATTATATATATATATTATTATATATAGTTTATATATATATTAATTATATATATATATATATATAATATATAATATATATATATATATATGAGTAGAGGAGAGAAAGATTGGGGAGAGCTCGATGAGAGAGAAAAGGAGGGTGGCTGAGAGATGAGAGAGAGAGCGAGTAGAGAGAGATGAGAGAAGAGTAGAAGAGAGAGAGATGAGGAGATATTGGAGGAGAGAGAGAGAGGGAGAGACGTTTCGTTTACGGTACATTTCGAAGTAGTTACACTTTTATTCTCTTTGACTTCGAAAATTTTATTCATTTTATTTGAATTATTTTATTCATTTTTATTTGAATTTTAATTATTTGAATTATTTTTATTTGAATTACTTTTATTATTTGCGTATTTTTATTATTTTCCTATTGAATATTTTCTTTTATAAGGTTTTTTATTCTCATCGCCACGTGAAAACTCGAATCCGAAAAAATCACGGGAAGACCATGCTATACATTTGTTTATTCATTTTTATTTTACTTATTGTAATTATTTTTATTATTTTTAATTATTTTAATTATTTGCGTAACGTAATTATTTTCATTATTTTAATTTTATTTTTGGAATTACGGCGCGTGTTGATAAGTAACACGTGGCTTTTACGATCCAAACATGCGCATGCGCATCTACAAAGCGAGCGAGCGACGAGAGAGAGAGAGGATGAGAGAGAGGAGAGAGAGAGAAGAGAGAGAGAGAGAGAGAGAGAGAGAGAGAGCAGAGAGAGAGAGCAGTAATTATATATAATATTATATATATAATTTATATATTTAATATATATACATATATATATATATATTATAATATCTATATTATATATATATATATTATAGTATATAATAAACATAGATTAACCTTGTTTGACCATGATATTTCGGCTTTGACCTTGCCATACCTACACCCAGCCTACACCTAGCCTAAACCTGCCTAACTTAACCTGACCTAACCTAACATAAACCTAACCTAACCTAAACCAAAACCTAACCTATCCTAACCTTACCCAAGACCTAACCTAACCTAACCTTAAACCTAAACCTAAACCTAACCTAACCTAGCCTACACCTACACCTAGCCTACACCTTCATCCTACAACTGCACCTAGCCTCCACCCCGCCTTGAACTCATCCAGGTAACTGATTGCCTAGCCTTTGGTAGGTATCTGTGCTAACATGAGGTCATGTAGGTACCTATGTATGGAACTATCCTAACTTGAACACCTATCCGTGGACAACACACACACACACCACACACACACACCACACACCACACACACACACCACACACGCACCACACACACACTGTATACTTATACACAACACACACCACTTATCACCACACCACACAACACATTCACTATTAACACTTTATACCACACATTCATTTTACACACCATTCAACTATGCCCCTTATACACACATTCACTATGACACTTACATTTACTCATAGACACTTACATTTACACTTAAACACACGTACAACAATACACACAACACACACACCACACACACACACCACCACACACACACATTTACACACACCCACTTACACTTATACACACATTCACTATGACCACTTACACTCACCATAAGACACTTACACTTACCATTTTACAACTAATTACACAACGTATAACACACACGGACCAACCCTATGGTTCTTCCATGGGTCAATTTTAGCCCATCCTAATTTTAGGCACTTAAACATTTTTATTAAAAACATTTTTTCGCGAACCTAAAAAACTGTAACCTCATTACAGACATCTTTTATATTTTACTTAGTACTTTTTAATTTTTTTAAAAATTGCATGTAAGAATTTTACTACAATTGTAACGAAAAATTTTAATTTAAAAAACATATACTTTACAACCTTAAAGAAAAAAAAAAAAAAAAAAAAAAAAAAAAAAAAAAACAGTAAATCAGTAAATCAAATTACCATCCATACCTAACACCTAGGGGGATTAGTATGACGCTTTTGTTTTACTGTTTTACTGTTTTTAACTCATTGTTTTACTGCTTTTACTCATGTTTTACTGCTTTAACTTATATGTTTTACTGCTTAACTCATATATATTAACATTACATACCTTAAAGCAGAAATCAGTAAAATCAATAGAGTGTTACCTTAACACCTAATGGGATTAGTATTGCGGTTTGTTTTACTGCGTTACTGCTTTAACACTTTCTGCTTACTGCTTTAACTTTCTGCTTTACCGCTTTAACTCATATACATTAACATACCTTTAAATCAGTAAAAATCAGTAAATCAGTAAGGGTGCTACCTAACACCTAGGGGGGATTAGTATGCTTTTGTTTTACTGTTTTACTGCTTTTACTCATGTTTTACTGCTTTATTAAATCATGTTTTACTGCTTTAACTTTATATGTTTTACTGTTTTTAAACTCATTATATTTATTAAACATTAGTTTTTTTATTGTTTTTAATTACTTTTTATTTATTTTTATTTATTTTTATTTATTTTTTATTTATTATTTTTATTATTCTATTATTTTTATTATTTTATTTTTTATTATTTATACTTAGTTGTTATTTACTTCTGGCCTATTGTTATTATTATTTTTAGAACACAACAATTCACTTTGACACTTATACACACATTCACATGACACTTATACACACACACATTCACTATGTCACTTACATTTACCCATAGACACTTTACATTTACACTTATACACATGCGATCACACACACAACACACATTAACTATGACACTTACATTTACCCATAGGCACTTACATTTTACACTCACACACAGTCACACACAGATTACTTACACTCTCACACAGATTTACTACACCAAACGCAGATTTACCTAGCACTCACACAACCCCAGATTTACTTACACACCACAGGATTTACTTACACCCCACGACACACCACAACACACACATACCCCACACATACACCACACCCACACACACCCACCCTCCACGCACACCTCACTTTCAGAAAATCTATTTCATCATTAAACATTTTTATGTTTTTACCAAAGAAAATTATATTTATCTTACTCATTAAAATATAACTAAAATTATTTCAAAGTTTCTTAAAACTTCTATAATAAATCATTATCTTTGAACAAAGAATTTATTATTAACTGTTAATACTTTTGGTTTATAAATTTTATAACTATCAAGTTTTAAAATAACTTTTACTAAAATTTTATGAAATTTTATTAAAAACATATATTTTACGTACCTTAAAGCAATAAATCAGTAAATCAGTTAGGTCAGCCCCTAGCACCCCTCTACACCAAGCTATGCCACGTTTTGTTCTATTGACTTACTGCTTTACATCATCTTTAGCCATGTAATAAGTATAAAAATAACAAAATAAGTTCTTCTCTGCTAACATAACATGTATTTTATTAAAATCTTTCTAAGTTCTTATTTAAAAATAACAATTATTCACTTACATTTATATTATTCGCTCGATGTTAACTAAAAATATTTCAAAGTTTTTTAAATAATTCGGATTTTCTTTATTATTATTATTATTATCTATGTACATTGACAATCCATCACGAGAAAACACAACAACCCACACTCCTTACAGATACGAAACTGACCTCTCTCTGTAAAATGTATTGTAGGATAATCCTTTTTGTATCCCGGGGCGATTTAGGCCTAATTCCAGGTCAAAATATATTTCAAACTGACCTTTTTCTGTAAAATGTGGTGCAATAACTACTACGTTAGGCCTTTAAATTTAGGCCTAAAATTTAGGATAAGCCTTTTTGTGACGGGCTAATTTAATCCTAATACCAGGTCAAAGGTAATTCCAGTATAGACAAGAATCATTGTTATATTATTTTTATAAATATATTTTCAAACTGAAACATGCTGGAACGGTAAGATCCTTTAAGCAGGTAAGAAGGAAATGTTTTCCTTACTTGTGATTGGTCCGAGTAGTTTTCCCCTAGTTCATAAGCTAACCACCAGGGCTCAGCATGAGACCCACCCGCAAAGGCAGCCAACTCCGCACCCGCTGGTGCGTCCCGCCGCGTCCCCGCCCGCCGCGTGCGCCCGCAGGCGCAATATTTCCGCTGGTTCGAATTTCCGCGTTCCGGCCCGCCGCGTGCGCCCGCAGGCGCAATATTCCCGCGCGAATTATTATTTAGAACACGCATACACACACACACGCACACATAACATACACACACACACACACACACACACACACACACACACACACACACACACACACACCACACACACACGCACACACACTTACACATAAAACGTATAATTTATTAAAACATTTTATTTTTATTTTATTATTATACTTAGTGTTATTTTAATTCATACCTATTGTTATTATTATTATTTAGAACACACATACACAAACACGCACACATTACACACACACACACACCACACACACCACACACTCACACGCACACTCACTTGCACATATAGCGATATAATTTATTAAAACATTTTATTTTTATTTTATTATTATACTTAGTGTTATTTACTTCATGCCTATTGTTATTATTATTTTAGAACACACATACACAAACACGCCACACATACACACACACACACACAACTCACACGCACACTCACTTTGCCACTTATATAGCGTATAATTTATTAAAACATTTTATTTTTATTTATTATTATACTTAGTGTTATTTACTTCATGCTTATTGTTATTATTATTAGAACACACATGCACACACTCACACACACACATACACACACACACACATACGCACCCACCCACTCGATATTTTATCCATTCAAATCTTTGATGCCTCAGCTTTTGATGCCCAACTTTGATGTCTCAGTTTTGATGCCCCAACTTTGATGGCTCAGAGCTTTTGATGCCTCAACTTTGATACCTCAAGCTTTGATGCCTCAGGCTTTGAGCTCTCAACTTTAATAACTTAGCTTTGGTACCTCTGCTTTAGTGGTTCATCTTTGATGACTCATCAAAGATGAATCATTTGATACCACCTATATTGATGATTCAGCTTATAAGCAGCTTACACTTACCATAGACACTTACACTTTACAACTAAACACGTGTCATTCAGTATATCATCTTATTCACACATTACACACATACACATAGACACTTACGTTCACCCATGACACTTACACTCACCCACACACACACAAATATATAAATATATATATATATATATATATATATATATATTATATAATATATAATATATATATATATATATATTATATATATATATATATAGTAATATAATATATATATATATATATATATATATAATATATATATATATATATATATATATAATATATAATATATAATATATATATACATATATATATATATTTAATTCGCCGCTGGAATATTTTTGCGCCGCTGCGGGCGCACGCGGAGGCGGTTGCGGCGGAAATATTGCGCCTGCGGGCGCACGCGCCGGCGGGTACGCGGCGGGCGGGACGCGGCGGGACGCACCAGCGGGTGCGGGTTGGCTGCCTTTGCGGGTGTGGTCTCATGCTGAGCCCTGGTGGTTAGCTTATGGAACTTAGGGGAAAACTACTCGGACCAATCACAAGTAAGGAAAAAATTTCCTTCTTACCTGCTTAAAGGATCTTACCGATTTCCAGCATGTTTCAGTTGAAATATATTTATAAAAATAATAATAACAATGATTCTGTCTTTATACTGGAACTACTCTTTGAACTGGTATTAGGAATTTAAATAGACCGTCACAAAATAAGGCTTAATCCTAAATTTAGCCTAATTTAGGCCTAAACGTGTTATTGCACCAAATTTTTTACAGAAAAAAAGGTCAGTTTGAAATAAATTTTGACCTGGAAGGCTTAAATCGCCCCGGGATACAAAAAAGGATTATCCTACAATACATTTTACAGAGAGAGGTCAGTTTCGTATCTGTAAGGATTGCGGGTTTTTGTGTTTTCTCGTGATGGATTGTCAATGTTCATAGATAATAATTAATAATAATAAAATAAACCCGAATTATTTTAAAAACTTTGAAATATTTTTAGTTAACATTCAAGGGAATAATATAAATGTAAGTGAATATTTGTTATTTTTAAATAAGAACTTTGAAAGATTTTAATAAATACATGTTTTGTTAGCAGAGAAGAACTTATTTTTGTTCTTTTGATTACTTATTACCATGGGTAAGATGATGGTAAAGCAGTAAGTCATTAGATCAAAACGTGGCATAGCTTGGTGTTTAGAGGGGTGCTTAGGGGGCTGAACTTACTGATTATGATTTATTGCTTTAAGGTTAACGTAAAATATATGTTTTTAATTAAATTTCATAAAAATTTTGGTAAAAGTTATTTTAAAACTTGATAGTTATAAGTTTATAAGTTATAAAGTTTATTAACAGTTAATAATAAATTCTTTGTTCAAAGGTAATGATTGATTTATTATAGAAGTTTTAAGAACTTGAAATATTTTAGTTATATTGAATGAGTAATATAAATGTTCAACGTGTTTAATTAAAAACATAAAATGTATTTAATAAATTATTACCGTTATATGTGTAGTGAGGTGTGCGTGTATGTGGCGGTGTTGTGTGTGTGGTGCTGTGTGTGTAAGTAAATCTGTGGTGTGTAAGTAAATCTGGGTGTGTGAGTGTAGGTAAATTCTGCGTGTGTAAGTAAATCTGTGTGAGGAGTGTAAGTAAATCTGTGTGTGACTGTGTGTGAGTGTAAATGTAAGTGCCTATGGGTAAATGTAAAGTGTCATAGTGAATGTGTGTGTGTGTGTGGTCGCATGTGTATAAGTGTTAAATGTAAGTTGTCTTATGGGTAATGTAAGTGACATTAGTTGATGTTGTGTGGTGTATAAAGTGGTCATAGTGAATGTGTTTTGTATAAGTGTCTAGTGAATGTGTGTTCTAAATAATAATAACAATAGCATTGAGTAAATAAAAATAATAATATTAATAATTAAAAATAAAATAATTAAAAATAATAAGAAATAATAAAAATAAATAATAAAAAATAAATAAAAAATAATAAAATAAATAAAAGTATTAAAACAAAATAAAAACATAATGTGTTAATAAATATATGAGTTTAAACATGTAAAAATTATAGTTAAAGCAGTTTAAAACATTGAGGTATAAAGCAGTAAAATTCATGAGTTAAAGCAGTAAAACAGTAAAACAAAGCATACTAATCCCCGTAGGTGTTAGGTAACACCTCTATTGATTTACGGAATTTACTGCTTTTAAGGTATGTAATGTATATGAGAGTGAGTTAAAGCGGTAAAGCAGAAAGGTTTTAAAGCAGAAGCAGGGAAGTTATAAAGCAGTTAAAGACAGTGAAACAAACGCATACTAATCCTTAGGTGTTAGGTAACACTCTATTGATTTACTGATTACTGCTTTAAGGTTATGTAATGTTAATAAATATGTTTGAGTTAAAGCAGTAAAAACATATAAGTTAAAGCAGTTTAAAACATGAGTTAAAGCAGTAAAACATGAGTTAAAACAGTAAAACAGTAAAACAGTAAAACAAAAGCATACTAATCCCCCCTAGGTGTTAGGTAAAACCTCTATTGATATTTACTGATTTACTGCTTTAAGGTCTGTATAGAGTATATGTTTTAAATAAAATTTCGTACAATTGTAGTAACATTGCTAAGCACAAATTTTAAAAAATTAAAAAGTTACTAAGTAAAATTAAAAAGCATGTTCTGTTAATGAGTTACAGTTTTTAGGTTCGCGAAAATGTTTTTAATAAAAAATGTTTAAGTGCCTAAAAATAGGATGGGCTAAAATTGACCCATGAAAACCCAAGGGTTGGTCGTGTGTTTATACGTGTGTATAAGTGTAAATGTAAGTGTTAAGTGTCTATGCGTGAGTGTAAGTGTCATAGTGAATGTGTGTATAAGTGTAAGTGGGTTGTGTATGTTGTGTGTGTGATGTGTGTGTGTTGTTTGTGACCGCTTGTGTATAAGTGTAAATGTAGGTGTCTATGGGTAAATGTAAGTGTCATAGGAATGTGTGTTTATAAAGGGCATAGTGGATTGTGTGTATAAGTGAATGTGTGTATAAGTGATATAATGTTTTTGTGTGGTGTGTGTGTGTGTTGTGTGTGTGTATAAGTTGTGGTGTGTGTAATTATAAGTATAAGTGTGGTGTGTGTGCGTGTGTTGTGTAGTGTTGTGTGGTGTGTCTGTGTGTGATGAGTGTGTTGTGTCCACGGATTGAATAAGTGGATAGATCCATAAGGTCAGGTACCTACATGACATCATGTTAAGCCACAGATACTACAAAGGCTAGGCATCAGTTAACCTGGATGACTCAAGGCGGGGTGGAGGGTAGGTGCAGGTTGTAGGATAGGGTAGGCTAGGTGTAGGTGTACGCTATGGTTAGGTTAGGTTAGGTTAGGTTAGGTAGGTTTAGGTTAGGTTAGGTTAGGATAGGTTTATGGGTTAGGTTAGGTTAGTTATGTTAGGGTTAGGGTCAGGTTAGGTTGCAGGTTTAGGCTAGTGTAGCTGGGTATAGGTTATCCGGCAAGGTCAAGGGCCGAAATATCATTGGTCAAAAACAAGGTTAAATATATATATATATAATATAATATATATATATATAATAATATATATATATATATATATATATATTATATATTATATATATATAGTATATTATATATATAAATATAAATATATATATATACTGCCTTCTCTCTCTCTCTCTCTCTCTCTCTCTCTCTCTCTCTCTCTCTC
>JABUQX010020570.1:42500-44251 GCA_015478945.1 Trachelipus rathkii | reverse complement strand
GAAGATGTAAGACTGTTTGAAATCTTTCATAGAATCGAAATATTGGAAACAAAGTTAGAGGATGAGGATATCACCACAGAATGAATAATTATGGAAAAGTTGGACAAGAAGATAGAACGAATATTGTGAAAGTAATTAAAACAAGAGTTTGAGTGATATCAATGCTATCTATGCTTATATAGCGCTCCGCGTGATCTTCACCTCATCGAGTTCCAACTCAATCACATATCACCATTCTCCTACCTTTCGCATCAATGAGCTGGCCTTCAATGCCTTGAATATGGGCGATGCCAGCTCATTTGGGGAGCGAAATCCCAAGCCCGCGTGCTAGCTTTTTAAACTTGCGTGTCTATATAGGGGCTCCACTATTCGAGCCCAGAGATTCTTGCAGCCTGTCATCACTTGTCAGAAACATACAAATCCAATTTCCTGACTTAATTTCAATCTTAGGATATAATATAATATATATATAATATATATATTATATTATTTATATATATATATATATATATATATAATTATATATATATATATATATATATATATATATATATTTGTGTATATATATATATATACTATATATAAATAATATATATACTTGTGCTACGTCTCCCCACTAGAGTGAGAGCGCTGAGGTGATGCTTATTACTATAAACTTAGCCCAAGCGCCGCATCGTGAGACACTATTCCACGGCATAGCTACGTACAGGTCAAAATCACTTCAGGTATAATATATATAAAGTCCAAGATATATTAGTAATGGAAAGATTAGAATAAGAGCGCTTAGTACATATACGTACCACGACAGGGTCTTGACCCTTCCTGTAGGATAGCTAGCGTTTATTTTATAGTTGATAAGTAGAGTAACCTATAAGTTAAGATCACTGGATTTAAAAAATAACTTGATATTATATACGATGTTTTCTAAAATACTGTTTTATCATTTACTTTCTATCTACTTTCCATCAACTTTTCATTAATGACCTTCTATCTACCTCTACATCATTTTTCTACTCTACTTGTCGATATCTCTGCCCTTCATTAGTGCTTTTCATATTTGAGAAAATTACCTCCACCAAATAAATCAACAAATATAACAATAATGCTAGAAGGTGTGTACATGGTAATGATACATACTGTATACTATTAATCTTTCTATGATGTTTCTAACTTAGGCTGAGGAAAGTACCTGGTTGTCTTCTCAACCTCATATAACTCAATTATTTATACTATATTCATTAGATTTAATTGTTCATACGACGCATTCCGTACATTTGTAAGAACTATTTCTGGTCAATAGACTCATATCTCTGCAGCGAAACTAGTTTCTAAGAGGGTTTGTGGGCTTACTTTTCTGATCGACGGAATACGTTCACTAAATTCTTATCATCACCCCAGTTTCTTATTATGTGTAAGGGTTTCGTCTGCCCTTTAGAGGTGTATGTAAGTTTCTTATTCCAGATACACCCAGTGTTGCTTACATAGTTAAGGTTCGTCATGCCGCAGACTTGAGAGATGCTTCTTAAGGCTCTATCTACCCCAGTTTCTTATTATGTGTAAGGGTTTCGTCTGCCTTTTAGAGGTGTTCTACTCATCACCCCAGTTTTACTTAATGTGTAAGGTCACGGTCGTGTGTGCTCTCAGTGCGCTTTAGGAGTTTTTTCAGTTTTTCATACTCCGATCACCCTCCAGTTGTGCGATTCCTACTATTTCTGTAAGTGTTCCTCTGCATTTTAGAGGTTAGTTAACTA
>JABUQX010020570.1:0-20000 GCA_015478945.1 Trachelipus rathkii | reverse complement strand
ATAATAATATAATATATATATACTATATATATATATATATATATATATATATATATATATATAGTATATATATATATATATATATATATATATATATATATATGAGAAAATTATGAATGTCTGCAATGATAGGTAATAAGTTTAATATTTATTTAAAATTGGGAATCTAATTATAATGATAGTAAAAATATTTCTCAATTGAATTATGTAGAGCCTAACGTCACGTTAAAACTTTAATATTTTTGCTTATTCATTTCGAAACTTTTGTTCTTTTTTTTTCTTGCCGTCAGAGTCATCCTTTCATATTTTAAACTTCCCGTCCACGATATTTTGTGGGTTGCGTTCTATGAGTTTATACCTGTTTGCTAGAATTAATGATATTTTAGTGTGTTTTGTGAAGCTTGTTCGTCGTTCGTTAACTTTTGACGTTAACCCTTTCTTTGCGATGAGTTTCCATTGGAATAATATTTTATTGATTTCTTAGTAGATTTAGTTGTTGTTTTTATGATGTATTTGTTGGTTGAATCTAAACTTGAGTACTCTTGACCGAAAGTTTGGCTGGTGGTGGATTGTATTTTTGTGGCTGTTCAAATGTTGCAATGTATCCCTAGTCAATGCTTTGTAAGTTGCTGGATAATGACAGTTCTTCCTCAATTTTTTGAAAACTTAAGTTATTTTTACTAATCTCTGATTAACTTCTTTCTATGATATTTGATATTTGCCTAAGAAATTCGGATCTATTAACTTGCAATGACGCGATGTCTTTAGTTTTCTAGAGAGAAATAATGGTTTCTTTGTGTTGTTCTAATTCTTTGGTAATATGCTAAAGTTATTTATGTTTTTCTTCATATTTTTCCCTAAACTCTTTGTTTTCCTTACTAAGTTAATGATTCTTCAATACTAATTATTTTTTCTCCTGATTCAACTGTTCGTATATGCTTTCTATCTTTTCACGTTCTTCGTAAGCATTTTCCAGCTACGTTTGACATTAAACAAGATCTTCGTTTAATTGATTATTTTTCGCCTTTTCTTCTTCGCCCTCTTGCATTTTCTGATCTAACTTTTTCTACAGTATCTATTATTTTCTAGTTAGATTCTAACACTAGTCCTTCAAATTTTCTTGTAAAGTTTTAGCAGCTTTAATTTCTATTTCTAATTAGTTGTTTTCTTTTTCCTTATCTTGAAAGTTTTACTGAAGTTCTTTTAACTTTTCTTACATTTGCTAACATTAATTTTGTGTCAAGCTAAGTTTTGCCCGAAATTAGCTAAGTTAATGTTCGTCCTGTTTTTACTTCTCTAAAATTCCGACAAACTCGTCATTCCTTCCTTCTAATTCTCTTTTAAGTCTTTCCTCGCGTTTTGAAAAATCTTTTGTGACTTTCTGGAGGTTCAAATATTTTTCCTTGATAAATTTTATGAGTTAAGTAGGATTGGAATTCTCATTTCTATCTGAAGGATCACCTACCATTACATTCGCCTCTAATTTTGATCCTACACAGTCTTCAGGATCTTCGAATATGTTTTTTAATTCTCTGATAAAGATAACTTCATATTATTCTTTACTATTTTAAAGAGTTTGATTTAAGTCATTGTTTTAAGCAGACAGCTTTGTTAATTCTTTCCTGAGATTTTTAAGCTCATTTTCTTTTTCTTAGTAGGCTTATTTTAATTAGGCTTGCATTTTACTTTGATTAGCTAAGTTGTTTATTTCTTAGGACTTATTTTCCATTTCCTTTTATAGTGCTATACATTAGGTTCTAAGTTACTATTCCCTGCTTTCCTTTTCAGATAACATAGCTTGCATGCGTTAAGTCTTCTGGGCTAAAACTTGATTTTAGTTATTTCTCTCTGATAG
Source organism: Trachelipus rathkii (assembly GCA_015478945.1). NCBI lineage: Eukaryota > Metazoa > Arthropoda > Malacostraca > Isopoda > Trachelipodidae > Trachelipus > Trachelipus rathkii. The sequence goes on along the minus strand of JABUQX010020570.1, from coordinate 18,145 downwards.
TTGCTTATGTAATTCCTCAAAAGCTTATTTAATGAAAGTCTATTACTCATAACTAAAATATTAGTCGGAATCCGAAGTGGATTTATTGACTTAATTCTCATTTATCAGTAATTTGTATTAAGAATTTTTTTGGTTACATTAACTACTAGATTCTTAGATTGTAGAGTTGTTTATTTAGTGAGGATGCTCTGGACTATAGTTCATACTTTACTTTCTGGTCTGTTTCGCCAAGGCATCTTTATACAATTAAATTTCCTTCTACAGATGAATTATTTAGTCATCTCTCTACATTATATCAGATTAAAGGTGAACATCATTATTCATCTCTTGTTCTATATTACGAATATAAGTATTCTTAGATTATATAATATCATTCAAATGTTTGACTGTTTATCTCAGTCTTCGCGCTGTTTCATCAGGTCCTACTGTCTTTTCCTCTGTTGTATCAGTAAGCACATCATTGTTAGTAGTATTAGTAAATGGTATTTTTATCCTTTTAAATTCTTTAGTTGGGCCTTTAAGGATATCTAATTTTTTTGATTTTCTTTTAGTAAGATGTTCATTATTCTCAGTAATTTCGTCTTGGTTCTAACGTTTTCGCCTTCTGTGATGTTTGATGTATGTAACATTACATTTAGGAGAATGTGGACCGCTAGATAAATTCATATCAATGTTAACCATATAAAGTCAGTCAGTTTTAATATATAAAAAATAGGTCCATAGAGAAAGTGTTAAAGACTACTTGCTGTAAATTCTATACTCCGAAATTTCTTTTGAACTAAATCTGAATGTTCTGAGTATAATATTAGATTAAATTTATTTTTATGTGTATTTTATTTTGAGAAAATGTAGTTACAAAATTTAAAATATCAATCTAATTAATTAAATGTTTACTTCTTAAATCAATGAATTATAAACTCTGCATGTTACAAAATGTAGCACTTTCACAATATGTAGGGGTCCTCCGGCCGGAGAAAACCGGGGATAGTGGTACGCCGCCCTGCTCCGGAAACCATGAAACAGGCCGGGACTCCGGCCAAGCCGGATGACAGGCGAAACGGTGGCATTCCGAAATAGTATAATTATATATATATATAATTAATATATTATATTATAATAGGATAGTTTTATAATATAGTTTTATATATATAGTATATTTATAATATTATATTAATATATATATATAATATATATTATATATATATATATATATATAGATTATGATATGTTATATATATATAATATATAATATAAGTGAGGGCTCTAATCGTCATAGTCATCGGCAATTTTTGCCGATTATCTATTTTGCCGATTATTTTGCCGATTAAGTGAGGAAATATTACACCAGAAACTGGAGAAAGATTATGTTTCTGCATCATAATTTAAGAGCTCTAAATTTAAAGCACCAGAATTTTGAATGTCTGTCTATGTTCTCACATATTAAAATTTTTTAAAATCAATGTTTTGAAGATACCGGTACTTACTATATATTAAAATTACATAAAATATTAAGTTTTTACTATTTTTGGACTGCCTTTCTATAGTTGCCAAGTAAAAATCATTTATTATTATTACTGGTAGGCCTACTTTACTTATTACAGTCATTATATAATATCAATTTAGTATTATTATTATTATTATTATTATTGTTAAAAACTCAATATCAGCATTTATTTTGATGCATGATTTTGATGCTTTTTCAAGCCTCCTGAAAGTATTTCTTTCAGCAGAAGAAATTTTCTTTAATACTATTCTGGAATAAAATAAAACTTGATTTAATTAACGTACCAAGCTATGATGGAAAAGTTTTCTTTTATTTTGTTACCGGGATTTTTTTGTTCTTTAAATGTTGAAATACTGGTTACTCTGCTTATATAGGACATTCTCATGTGAGGGTATTCGGTTATGATATCACGATATAAGAGGCGTACATTCAGTTTCAAACATTTAAATCATTACGTAACTATGGACCTATCACCATCCGAAAGCGTTTCACTAGTAGAGAAGCACAAGCTCAGTTTAAATGGCTTATAGTAACATCTTAATATAAGCTTCTCGTCTTTTGCTTTAATATGCTCTTATAAAATTAATTTTAATTGTTTCTTCCTCTTTTTTCTGACTATATTTTCAGTTTTAACATATGAGCTTTTCGTTTTCGTTTTCATTAGGTGGTGTTGGCAAATAATTATTCAGGTGTTCTTGTAGAGTTTTCTCTAATAATGTACTGGGGAAGTGTAGTTCTTTTAATTTTCTATATCAAAAACGGTCCAATTCAGCGAGATCTTAACGCTCGTTGAACTCACGACTATCTCATCCTCTTGACCACCGACTATCATCATCCTTTCCATATAACCAAACCATCTCATATACTTTCGTTTATTTTCTCACTTACACCTTTCTTCAACCACACAATTTCCCTATGCGTTCATTCCTCATTTTATAATTATTGGCCACAACCTAGCACGCCCCTAAGATTGTCCATCTGATGAAATTGATCCTTAGATCTATACCTTATATTCCAGACTATAGTTTCACTAGTTATACATTAACAAGGTAACAACATACCCTCATGCACAAACCCTAGGATGCACTCAAGACTTAGTTCCTTCACATCCACCAAGGATTTACTGCAGCCACCTTCTACCACTTCACAAACATTTCTAATTATTCTGCATCATCCATCCCTTTTCATCCAACATATATCCTAAACATTTAAAACTCAGATACCTTGTTCGGCTGCTCACCATCTCTACTGACTTTACATGCTAGGACTGTCCCACTTACTACAATACCTTACTCTTATCTACATTTAAAAAAAAAAAAACTTTACACACCCTCCCAAACCCCTCTAGACAACTCACAAACTCTCTTCATATTTTCCACCCAAACCATTTCATCTCTTACATGCATGGGCACTATCTCTCTCTTTCATTCTCTCATCTTTTGACACCTTTCCCTGCAAACACCCAGGTAATTTACCACCTTCATATACAAATGAATAATAAGGAGACATAACACATCCTGCCCACTCACTTCGCTATTATATTAAACCAATCACTTCAACACCATTTACTCTTCACAGCTTCCACTATCGTCATTATATACTTTTGATTCATTCAGAAGCCTACCACCAACACCATATATCACGAACACCTGCCATAGAGCTTCCCTGTAATAATCTTATCATACGCCTGTTGCAAATCCATGAAACATAAATATAATTTATTCTTCTCTGTCATTTTCTCAATCATTTGTAGTAAAACAATTTCCTGATCCAGATCAAAGGCCGGCATGTCCTAATACAAAGTGTTTTGTATTTTGGAAACAAATGTGTGCAATCAAGATGTGGAGGCAAATCAGGAATGAAACTTGTAAGCAGCCGCCCAACGCGGAGCACGTGAAGTATTTCCAAGTTTTTCGCTAATTTTTTTGTGTTGATCCTACTAAAGTGGTTATTATGATTCATGCATTTGAAATGGTCATAAACTGTGCAGAAACCAAACCATTTTCAAATCTGTAAAGTAATTGTGCACTTTTTTTTTTTTTTAGTTTGAAGGTAGATTTTTATTTTTTTATTTTTATTTTTTTTCATGTAAATTAAATGCGTTCGAGCTTTAAAACTTGTATTGTAACACAAGGAAGTTGTATGCTCAAAAGTCTCCCCATTTAGGTCTTTGTATACGTATGATCATTCACGGCTCGCAGTTTTATCTTCTGTTCCCCAAATGTAATAAACTAAATATCCTATTCCATTGCTGTATATTTGTGTATCGATATATTTTCTTCTCTCCAGAAAAAAAAAACACTTTTTCCACATCTTTGTAGCTTCATTATCTTTTATTAAGCATTTGATGTGATTTAAGCTTTTCAGATTGAAGATTTTGACTTTTATTTTAGTTTATACCTTATGAAAAGGTTAACGAGAAGATAGTTTAACATTTTTATTGACATTAAATTTTAGAAACTATTATTTACATTCTTAGATGATGTACATTTTTTTTCTTAAATTTTCGTATACTATGGTTATGCTTGTCAGACTTTTTATCATTAGTTTAACTTTTACAATACTTTTAGTTTGGTGGTCTTCATTTCCGTGAGATTGAGGAAAATGATGATGGTTCGTTCTCTCTTGATAATTTGAAAGACGAATTGGAAGATTTAGATCTAACTCCTCCGTTGTCAGGTTTAGTCACTTTCGAATGTGCCCATGCGAGAAAAGGAGGACGAATTCCCTCATTAGATTGGATTGACGAGGTGAGTTTGCCTCTCTACAAGATCAGATTGTCTTTTTCTATTAAAATTACTTGTCCTTGTTTTTTGTTATTTAAAAATAGCTTCTGATGATGGAAATTTTTTTTAGGTTTTGAGGTGCATTACAACTTAGTTAAATGGGGGTTTAAAGTTAGATATTTTATTAACTACGATGTTAAATATATTCATTGAACAAATTATTAAATTTTTACTTTTGCATATACATTTAGGACCTTATACCCTTTTATGTTGTATAAATATCTTAATTTACTCAATATTGGCAAACATGTCAGTTATTTCCATTTATTTTTCTGCCATAAGCTTGGGCATTAAATACTTTTTTGTAAGTTTAGAGCAGCGCTTCCCAACCGGGGTCCACAAAAGCTTTGTGTGGGTCCACAGGATTTTTTATATTGGATTGTATTAATTAATTTTTAGCTTTTACTAACCTACAAATAAACATTTAATATTGGAATATTAGTTAGGACTCAGGGGTCCACAACCAAAAAATAGTTGACATCCCCTGGTTTAGAGTAACCGTCATATTGTTAAAGCAATGGATAACTTACTAACTTAACTTAGGATAGCTTAGCAAGGTATAAATTTCAAGTGCGGGTGTTTACCTGAATTTATTTTTAGTATTTTAATGTAGAAGTGGAAGCCAATTTTTTTGTAGGCATGTTAATGTGACATCTTTTTACAGAATATCTCTCACTAACCAGCTTTATTTATTTTATTTTTTTACATTTAAATGATTCTAATATTTAATATGTTAATTTTCAGTTGGGAAAAGTGTGTATAGTTTACAAATGTTTTCTTCACTGTGATGGTACAAGATTATTAAATGCCTCCTTATCTAGAAACGTTCCATTACCGAATTTTGTCACATTTTGCGATTCAGTGACTCTTGCCCTAGATAAGAGTTTAGGAGCACCTGTTGGAGCAGTTTTAGTAGGAGAGAAGACCTTTATTGAAAGGTTGGTATAATTATAATAATTGGAATCCAAAGTATATATGACGATAGTGAAGCGTATGTAAGAATAAATAGAGTTGAAAGTGATTGGTTTAATATTAATAAGGAAGTGAGAGGGTTGTCTTATGTCTCAACTTTACTAAATTATTTATATGATGGGTTATGAAATAATTTAGGAGGTATGTGGTGGAAGGGAGTGTTACTTAGAATATGAGAATGGAAGAGAGTGGAGGGTGCCCTTATATGCGGATGATTTGGTTTTGTGTGACAAATCTGAAGAGAGTTTGAGAGGATTGGTAGAGGGGTTTGGCAGGGTGTATAAAAGAAAGGGTTTGAAAGTAAATGTAGATAAGAGTAAGATTATGGTAGCGAGTAAAGACAGTCCGTAGTGTGAAGTTATGTTAGATGGTGAGCCAACTCGGAACAAGTGTATTCTGATTTTAATTATTAGGATTACCTTTTGGATGAAGAAGGAATGGATGATGCCAGTATTGTAGGAAAGTTGAGTGACATGGTGAGAGGTGGTTGGGAATTTAAATCCTTGATGCAGATGTGAAGGACTTAAAGTCTTGATGTTGCGTAGGGTTTGCTGAGTGGATTATGTTGTTACCTTGTTGTTAATGTATAGTAGTGGAACGATGGTCTGGAACATAAGTGGTATATATATATATTATATATATATAATAATATATATTATCATTATATATATATTATCTATATAATATATATATAATTATATATATATATATAATATATATTAATATATATATATATATATATACTATATATATAATATATATAATATATAGATAATATATAGGTATTGTTTTTCTTTTTTCTTTTTTAATGAGTGTGTTGATAAGTTTGTATGGTGGTGACCTGTCAACTCATCTAAATCGCAAATTCTTAATAGAATCGTTCTAACCCTTTTCCCTGGATGCTTAAACACAGGATCCCTAACCTCATGAACGTTTAGATACACACCTTTCTCTTGTAGTGATAAATTCTCCTTTTGCTCCCATTCCTTATGGATCGTTTTACCTGGTCCGCTCTTGATTATTTATTCGGCAGGATGCAGTTTACCCAATAGCATTTAAATGAGTTGCTTCCAAGCCCATGCAACAACCAAACTCCAGCTGGCGTTATGATCGAGCGGAGTGGGCTCCTTTATTATCAGGCCACAGCTATCCCTCTTTCTCTTTTCAATAAACGATTTTCAGACTGTTGATGAAGCATTTTGCTTCTTTCCAGGAAAGTGTCATTCGGCAGCTAGGAAGCCTTGATCCGCAGGTCTTCTCAGGCAGGCGGTCGGAACCCTGGATGTCCCAGAGTGCGCACAGCCAACGAGAAGAGAGAAAACTCTACAAGCAATACAAAAAGACCCGTATACCACCACCGCAAACATGATTATTTTTAAAAAAGCGCCGCAGCGAGAATCTCGGCGATTATCGTCAAAACGCAGTAAACAATATTTCGAAATTAATATCGACTGTACTCACACTCCCCTTCCTTTGAAGTGTGGAACGTTATACAGAAGAATATTCGCGATCTAATAACTCCTCACCAACATCCTCCGTTATGGGCTGATATAACTGATACGATCCGCTCCTTCGGTGGTAGCGGAATGCGTTAGGTTATAGCTTCGTAGCCATTCGAGTTCATCCGCTACACTGAAGCCTTTTAAAAACTGAGAACTGCACAGCACTGCCAGACTTTTCAACGCGAAAGGGGAAGATTCATAACCTACAACCGTCTTTTTACACTTGCAGAGTATCAAAATGCCTGGCGCAGTAGCAAAGACCGGTGCTTCTTCGGTCAGACATGATTTCGATATTATTACATGCTCCGTTCATATACATCCCTCAGCATCAGCATTTTTTGCTGGAATCTAATATAACAGAATTCTGGATCGAATCTTCTCTTTTCCATCTATTTGACTACAGCTTATTGTAATTCCTATCCCAAACCTGGGGAAAGATCGAAAGCTGGCGGTAACAAAGACCCATTTCACTTTAGCCTGGCGCTTACCTGTAAATTAATGGGAGAAAAATGGTTCATGCGTTTCTCCTGTTTTTTAGTCGCCAAGCTTTTTCAAACTTCCAGGTTGGCTTCCGCAAAAATCTCCTTCGAACGAGAACCCCTTGTGTTAAAACTAGACCATGACATCCGGGAAGCACTTCTCAACTGGTGGAGATTGGTTCTTGGCGTTTCTTTGACTTGAAAAGCTTACGACACAACGTGGAGAACTAGGGATTTCCTTAAGCTCTATTCTCTTCGGTTTTTCGCGAAGAGACAACTCCTCTTTTCATTAATGTCTTTTTCATTGGTACTCATCCAGGTTGGGTGCTCTTCTATTCTGTCACGCACTTAACTCTGGATGAATGCGTTCCGCAGGGTAATGTTTTAAGTGTATTACTATTTCTCTCGGATTTAATGATGATTGTGTACCTCTATTCCACGACTTGTCAATTTTTCTTTCTAAGTCATGCGAAGGCACATAATAGCCGGTGCCAGGCTGCCTTGTTCGAACGGCAACTTCAACTAGCTATTGAAATTATTTCACAGTGGGCTAGCTCCCATGGCTTCCAATTTTTCTCCCACCAAAACAGCAGTACTTTTTAGAAAAAAAGGGAATCGAAGAACTTGCCACCTTCTTCCAGTGAACCTACCCTTATATGGTTCGCCTATTCCTGTTACTTCAAGGTCAAATTTCTAGGGCGTTTTCATCCTAGATGACCACTTAACATATGAACCGCATATTAAACAAACTAAAAAAAAAACCAAAAAAAACGTTTTTATAACTCTGACCTGTTACGTCATCTCGCTCAAAATCTTGGGGTGCTGATCGAAAATCCCTTTTACGTCTTTACAGTAGCCCTACTCCGATCGAAACTGGATTATGGCTGTGCCAGTATAATGCGTCAGGCCTCATAAACTAACACTGTTTAGATCCCATCCAAACGAAGCGATCCGTATCTTCACTTGAGCTTTTCGATCGTCCCCCCAAGTGAGCCTTGAAGTTGAACTAATGTGAGCCACTCTCTCTTCGAAGAGAATACATCATTTGTACAAAAGAGTTATCTTCGTTTTCAAACCCCAAGACCGTCTGCTCTGACACCGGTTCTGCAGGACGGTACCTCAGGAATCCTATACTGGCCATTTGCAAAAGACGTTCATAAATCTTTAATTTCCTCAAGCATCCTTTTAAAAAGGTGCTGCCTTTCTCTTTGACGAAGGGTACACACCTTGGCTATTCCCCTCTCCTTAGACCTACTTGGCTCTTACATCTCTCTCCAAATCTAGCATCCTGCTGCCTTGTTAAAAGCATCATTCTTGTCTCATGCCGCAGTTCACGATGAATTTTCCCAAGTGTTTACTGACGGCTCTAAAACAGGGACGGTGTGGCGTCTGCGTCTTTCCTGACCGCAACCTCTCCCATACCCTTCCCCCTTATGCTCCAATTTTTACAGCAGAGTTACGGCTATAATTGATTGCCCTTTTCGAATTCTATTCCTTAACCAAGCACTCATATGTCGTTTTTTCAGATTCGCTTAGCGCGCTGCAAGCGACTTAAAACCCCTTATTCTTAAAACAACAATGGTATCTGCCGTACAACAATTTCTTCGACTTTCTCACTTCCGTAAGAAAACGAAATTATTTATGTTGGTCCCTCTCTGCAGGGCGGTAACTGGCAATTGAAATCCGCTGACAAGAGGCCAAAAATGGCTGACTCTCTCTCGAAGTTGTCCAGGTACCTCCCGGATCCATTCACAAGGCGCCTCCCAATTCAAACATGATTACTATCCTGCTCTCCGACGGGGCTTTCGATCTTGTTGGCCAGAGTGCTGGACGAGTGTCGGCGGGAAGGAAACTCAGAAAATAAAGCGTCGACATCGGTGTGAGGGCTTACCCTCCCACAGACGAAAGCCCCTTAACATGAGGTGATACTTTGCACGCCTCCGTATTGGCCACACACTAATATCACACAGTAACTATATGTCACGAGACCCTCTCCCATTTGCAATTTTGCCGTCTCCACACCCCAATTCGTTCATCATTATCTTCATTGATTTTTCCCATTGGACCTATTCGCCTGTTCGGTATATTTTCCTACTTAGTCATAACACCCTTCTAAAAGATTATCCATATCTTATCTGAATCTTCCCATTTTAGCAGTAACACTATTTTTCTTGTATCTTCAAGAATGAATATCTTTATAGATTGGATTTGTTATGTATCTTAGAACTTATTAACAATACCAAGTAAAATTTTATTTAGTTTATTATTTTGACTGATGATATTCTATGTTCACCAATTTCAAATCTTTCCTTTGACATTATGAAACATGATATATGCAGTGGCCCTCCCATGGTGCTGATTTTCAGCCCAGTGTTGCCGCTTCATTGTGAGCCGTGGTGAGTCCTTGTACACTACTCAAAAAAAAAAAAATAAGCTTTTAAAATTTGTTTATATTTTTCATCATAAGTCAATTAAATGATTATATTTAAAGCCAGGGTAAATGACAATGCAGACTGAAAAAAAAAACTAATAAAAAATGTACATTATTAAGTTCGTCATGGAATAAACAAGAAAAAATGTTGCAGTGAGCTAGTCAACAATGCATAGAATTTCAGAAGAAAACCAAATTTAAATTAAAAGTATGTTCTGCAGGTGAAAGCAAAGCAAATGATGCCCGAGGAGAGAGGAAAGAAATATTGGATGGAGATAAAAAAAAGTTAGAAGGAAACAGTGACAGAGGTGTGGGAGGGGTGTAGGACTGGATGGATGGTGAAAGAAAGAGGCGCGCATTTTGGTTGACAAGAGAAGTAAAGAGAAGACGAAGGACAGAAGACGTAAAATATGTGAGCATAGCAAAAACAGAGAAACACTGAAGCAATAACGGGGTATTTGAAATTTGACGTGTTTTTCGAAATTATGACAGTGGTTTAAGAAGTGTGTGAACTACTATTACTATCATTATTATTACTACCCATTCTAATAAAAGAAAAGCTCTCGATCATGTGAGAAAGGTTTGGAAGTGGTGTCCGTCAAAGTAAATACTAGCGAAAAACTGCGAAGTAATAATTGTGAAGGAATATGATTTGCAAAAACATGGAAGAAAAATCATGTAAAATGACGAGACAGAAAGATGAAATGAGTATGGTAGTTATAGTCTCATGACTCCTAAGTAATGTGAAAATAGAGGAACAGAGAAATTATTCTGACATAGGGATAGGAAGGAGGAGAATTAAAATGCGTGTATGAATTATAATAAAAATATAATAATAGGAAAAGAATAAGATAGTTTAAGGCAGCGATCTCCTAACTTTTTTGATCGCGTACCCCTGTGACGAAAATAATTATAAGTTGCACCCCCTATAGGCCTATAATATAATATAACATGATAATATAATATAATATAATATAATATAATATAAATTATATAATATAATATACACGTAATTAAATATATAAGAGACAGCAATGAGAGAACATCGCACTCACGTGATACACGATCATACACTTAAGGAGTACATTTAAGGAATGGAAGAAATATGATGGTGGTGGAAAGTAAAAGTATTAGATGATGTGTGTGTTTGTGAGAGAGAGAGAGAGAATTAAAATTTTACATTTTGTAGAAGAAAAGTTGTTAGTCTTCAGAGTGGCATAAACAACCGGAAATTGAAGGAACCCGAGCCGTATTAAATATAATTAAATTTGTAATTGTTTTAGTAGTAACATAAAATTTTCACCTCAATTTTATTAGCTGTTTAATTTTTTAGAGCTCGATATATTCGGGAGTTTCTTGGAGGTAACATCCACCAAGCAGGAACGTTTGCTGCAGCCGGTCTCTTTGGTCTCAACCATCTTTTGGCGAATGTTGACTGGGATATTGATAAAGCCAAAGCCATTGGTTTAGGTATGCATATTGTTTATATATTTTTATTTAATTACTTATGTGTACTCATACTGCTAACATTTTTGTAACAAATCATGTTAGTGTTAGTTTTTTTTTTTTTTTGTTATATTAAATAGAATATATAATTAGCTCTCGCAAAGCATCAATTTTTGTTTTTATTTAAAAGGTTAATATAAATTAAATCAGTTGAAAACTTTTAAAATTCTCTGTATTCTTGATATATTTTCGGAATAGGTTAAAGCCAGGTCTTTATGAAGCTATTTCACCGTTTTTGCATAGTTTTTTATTTATTTTTTTAAATGCTTATGAATTTTTTCTAGCTGTGCATAGGGAAAATAGTTTCTGTAATAACGTCGATTTTGAGGAGAAAATGGACACCAAATTGTTCACTCTGTATGTAATACATGAAATTATTGAACGCTATCAACTAAAGGAATTAGACTTTTATCGCGTAAGGTGAAGGTAAGTATAATAATTTTTCTTTATCTTTTCTTCTTTCCTATTCTCCAGATTGGGCGGTGAGGGTGCGCAAAAGTACACTGCAAACAGGAAAAGCTAGTTAGACAGAACATGACAGTAAGTTGAAGGAAGAGAGCATCGTCGCCAAGTAAAAAAATTCCACCCTTATGGCTTCACAACCCGCATGAACCCACACTTTGCGTTATTTCGTCTCATTAGAGTTCTACCTTGGGCAGCGGCCACAACCATACCCGTCTCACAAAAAACACGGCATTTACTCCTGTTATGTACCTTTCTTTTTGCTCTGCAGGACTAACATTTCTATACCGACTCGATCCACTTTTTTTTCTTCCGCTCCATCATTTGAAGTTAGTTGATCACACGTCACCACTCTACATCTGTTTAACCAAACGTATATAATATATGCTTCAATGACACTTTAAACACTCTTAATACACATCGTGTATTCTCTCATATTACTACCGTTCTTCACCACCCTACCACTTTCCTACATGTTCTTCCTTCATTTTAATCATTTTCTCACACTAACACCCTCTAAGATTGTTCCCAATCTTAAAAATAGATTTCAAACATTTAGATCTATACCTCTATTCCACACCATAGTTTCACACCATGAATTTCACGGGTAACAACATACCCTCGTTAAAATCTAGCGCACTCAAGACTTAGTTCCTTTGTATTCACCAGGGGATTTAATTGTATCAGCCACCTTCCTACCATTCACATCTTTTATACTAAACTCTGGATCATCCTTTCCCTTTTCATCTAACATATAGCCTAAATATTTATATTCGGATACTTGTTACAATTGCTCACCATCCAACATGATTCCCCATCGTGGACTTTCCTCACTCACTATCATCACCTTACTCCTATCTACATTTACTTTCAAATTCCTTTTACACACCCTGCCAAACCCGTCTAAAAACCCTCTCACATTTTCTTCAGATTCACTATACAAAAGCAAATCATTAGCGTACAATAAGCAGGGCACTTTTCACTCTCTTCCATTCTCAATCAATTTCGCACCTTACCCTACCTTTATATCTTTTGTCATCTCATGAATATACAAATTAAAAGCCAATGAGACAATACATCCCTGCCTCACTCTACTATTAATATTAAACCATGCAGTCTCAACTCCATTTACACACGCTTCACTATCGACATACATACTTTTGATTCCATTCAGAAGTCTACCACCAGCACCATATGTCACTAAGACCTGCCACAGGTCTTCCCTATTAATCCTGTCACACGACTGTTGCAAGTCCATGAAACCTAATACAATTTATTCTTCTCTTATTTTCTCAATCATTTGTTTCAATGTGAAGAATTGATATATACATCCTCTACCATTTCTAAATTTCTAAATCAGTTCCTCAGTCCCTCTACGTTTTAACCAAAATACCAGCTTATATCTTTCCTATAACACAATAAACTAATTCCCCTATAGTTCCCCTTGTTTCCCTTAACCTTATATAAGGTTACTATTACTGCTCTCCTCCAATCCTTCGGAACTATACCTACTGTAAACGCTTTGTTACACAATTTCCATATCCAATCAATCACAATCTCGCTTCCATTCTTGATCATCTTACCAGTAATTCCATATATACCTCCTGATTTACCATTCTTCAAATTTCACACCTTACTTATTACCTCCTCCCTACTAATCACCTCATCCCCAAAATAGCTATTTCTTCTTACACGACCAAACCCATACACGTTCACTATCACCTCTTCATTACTGCAAATGTAATACAGTTTTTCGAAGTGTTCCCTCCACACTATCGTCACATCGTTTTTCATCAGTCACGAATGCACCATCCCTTTTTATTATTCTGTGAAGATTCACCTTGCTCTCATTCTTAACCTTTCTTAAAAGAGCTTCCTATTCCCTTGTAAGTTCCCATTCATCCTTCTTGCGAACTGTTCATTTGTCTTTTTTTTTAACTGCTGCGTATGCGACTTTTGTCTTCTTTTTTTTCCTCTTTATATATTTTCATACACCTTTCTTTCGAAACCTTATCATTGACTTTTAGTACATTTATCACGACTCTTTCTTTCTTTTAACCGCTTGCAATCTCACCTCCATTTCATTTCACACTCACTAGTGACTTTCTTACTCTACTTAGCACCCTTATACCTCTCTTGCACTACTGAAAAAGGCTTCCTTCATTTTCTTCCAGGCTTGTTGTTTCATCTATGTTCACAGTTCAATTGATTTGATTTTTCAAGTGTTCATGCTTTTCCTTATAACCTTGTTCACTTAACTTTCATCGTTAATTCTCCCTACTTATTTCCTTATCTCTTCTCTCTCCATCCATGCCTCCCATAACTTAATCTCAAATAAAACATGATGATCTGATATTACCAATCCTAACTCACTCACCGCTACTCACCTTCCTAAAAAATACACATCATCAATCACAACACAACCAACAACCTCTTAACAATTCGATCACCAGTCTGTACCCACATGAACATTCAATGTTATTTAAGCATACTCTTGATGCTCGAAGAATTGTATACTTACCACACATTACCGTGCTCTCACTTACAGATCATTACCTTCCCTACCATCTCTTTTCTCCCAAGCTCCAAGTCACCTGTCTATACCATCCCTTTCTCGATTACTATCAATCCATTCAGATTCACTCCAACACAATCATCGGAAGACCGTACTCGCCCAAAACACTCATTCAGTATCTCGAAAGTCACTCTCTCCTCCGATATTAATATTATGTAATTAATGTATCTTATTATATATATTCAAAGTAGAAAAATTTTATTAGCTAATAATATTTTATGTAATTAAAATTCTTATCGCTACCATCAAAATCACCATCACTCTGGTAAGGTGCGCTGCAAGCAATCGGAAAAGAAAGCAGTAGGAGACATGAACAAATGTCGAAGAAAGCCCGCCTTACCGGCCCCCTCTTGTACCATTCAATTAGTAAGAGCTTCGTCGGCAATCGAAATACACCCTAGAGCTTCATGGGACGCGCACGGATTCCACACTATGGTAGTCTCAAGTGTAGGTTTCAATCCCTGGCCCAGTGGCCACAACCATACCCCTTACAGAACCCGCCATTCTCTCCTATCATGCACCTTCTTCTCGCCTCTGCCAAAACTCGCATTTCTCTCCTGAAAACATTCCATTTACTGACTGCATCCACCTTTTTTGCTTCAGTTCTCCCGAACCGTCGGTCCCAAACACAACAGCACTCACACTATACATTCGCTTACCAACCGACTATCTTCATCCTTTTCCAACAATTTAAAACCATCTCACATACTTTCATTTATTCTACTCAATTTACCCTTTCTTTCACACACAAACTCCCTAATATGGTTCATTCCGTTATTTTATCAATCTTGCTCACACTAGCACGCCCTAGATTGTCAGTCTGAACACATTGAAACTTTAGATCGATAATCCCATTCCTAAAACCCATCACCGGCTTCCAACACATACTTCAATCTCCTTCTTCACCAACACAAAATCAATCCTCTTGTCACTTCAGAACCACTCTCTACCCACAACCAGAACTCTAGTCTATTACTTAGGATCTACTCTTGTGCTTTAAAGAAGTATACTTACCACACATACTTCCTCCTCACAGAAGATCAATTCACCTACTCGTACCATTCTCTTTTTCCGACAGCCCAACACCTACCTGGTTATTACCATCCCTTTTATTGATCACTATCCAACCATTCAGGTTCCCAACACTAATCAATCGAAAGGCCTTCTACTCACCCATCACCAATACATCATTCAGTTATCCCCAAAAATCGTACTCTCTTCAACCAACGTTTCCCTCAGAATGGACCATACGTACAACCCACATACCTGACTTTTCAAACTAAATTAGACGATTAGATTCTAGGACTCCAGACACACAAGTCTACCATAAGCTCTATCCACAAGTCCACTCATCAAAATGCAACTCCTCTCTCCCCCTCTCATCCTTTCCACACCCAGCACACACACTTTTCACACCACACCACTCATTTCACGTTTTCTTTCATCTTTTGTTTTTCCGTCACAGCGAGCAAATCAAATTTTGCCCTTTCTACATACATACATCCATCACCTCTATTCTCCTCAACATTTTCTCTGACATTCCATTTACCCATACGATTAATACAATTTCGCCGAAATGTACATTGTCGCTTACGCCGATTACGACCATCTCCGAGGCATGCATTAGCATTCCTAGCAAGAGATATTTGGTAGTGGGCAACCTAACATCCACCGTCCCTTAGTCGCCTTCTACGAACACGCAGGACATACGATGTGGCCAATTCTTTATCCCCACACATAGGGATAGGAGTAGTAGGGATGTCTGTAAGGTTTTATCTAGAGGGGTGTGTACTCTAAGTATGTGTATATGTAAGGTGGATAAATGTGGTCGTTAATATGTGCTGGAGAGATAGAGTGTGTGAAGATTATGAACGGCAAAAAGAAAGACGCAACCATTAAAAAAGGAGAGTTCATTCATCGTTTCGAGTCATGCGTGTAACTCTCCCTACTATATTATTAATTATTATTATATGTATTATTTATTATTCATTAATTATTATTTAACTTATTATAATTATTATCCCCCCTCACGAAGGTGGCCTCGTTGTCGTCAAGAATAGGCACAGACACTTTTGTGTATGCGAAGAACCACTTTCTTTCTTTTTCTTTTGCTAAAAGATTTAATTCCCTTATTTTTCTAATTTTTATTTATATTTTACATAGTCATTTCTCTTGTTTTGTCATTCTTTTTTATTAGTTTTTTCTTTTTTGTCTTATTTTATTTTTCTTTTACTTCATATCTTAACTTTGTTGCACTACGTTCATTTGCCTGTCCTTTCCAGTTTGTTTCCCTCTCCTCCATGATCTGTAGGTCTACCCTACGTATTCCTAGTCTCTCTTTTGAGCAGTTTCCCGATATTCTACTGCATCCTGGTGGTTATCGCCGCTTGTACTATGTTTCCCTTCTTGAGCCCCATCTTGCCTCCTTTCCGCGGTGTGTGAGGATACAGTTCAAAAACCGGGTCGTTACTCTCCTTTCTCCGGCCGCTATTGTTGGGGGACTCGTGGAACCTGGATAACCTCTGAGGAAGCACTGTCCTGCACTTGGGTGTATAATCTGGCTTCGCGTTTACTTCGTGTGGATGCCCACGGCTTATTTTTCATCTTAGGGACTGGCCGCGGAGTTCCGGGAGGCTTTTCCGAGGGCACACCATGGCAACCTTACGGGGTGGGGTATTCGGGGACGGAGATATTTATGTTCTGGCGCGTGTGGTGGCGTGGGTTCCTCGGTTACGGCTTCCAGCGAATACTTGTTTTTATTCATCATTTGTGTTCATTATTGCGGAGCAGATTTATAAAAGGAAAGTATTTATTATTGTATTGGGAAGCTAAAGGCAAAAAATAACGTTTCCAGGAAAGAGGAAATCACCTCTGTCGGGGTCATACCCGACCCCTCTCACTGGCCATTTCTCGACAGGCGACAATAGGGGCTTTCATGCCTTTTTGATGGAAATGGTTGACTCCAAGCCACCACCCTATAATCCTAAAGTCTTACGTAACGAGCCCCGTTTCTAGGCTACCCCATCAGACCAGCCGAGCTCTCAGACGCCATACCCATTCATCCTCAACATCAGCCGGTCTCTAGATCCTCTGCGTCAGCAAGTCATCATCCTCGTCGTCAGGATCACCAGCTCACGAGCCTTTCTCTGACCCCCCTCTGGGGATCCCGGTATGACTTCTTACCCTCTTTGTTTTTATTTGCACTCGACTTCGGGGGACTGCTCTCCAAACAACTGAGCCTCAAGCAACGCCCATGAGAAAGGTTCCTTCTGGTCCTTGCGCAATCAAACCCAGTCCCTTTTGCTTTCCTCTCGCAATCGGGAAAGCCGATTCCTGTTATTTCTACCGGACGTTTTCGTAACACGTCAAGGGTACATAAATATGCACAGAGTTCTGTTCGAGTTATTCGGAGGTCTTCTCCGCTCGCATTTGCAGAACCGAACGTGCCTTCACCGATATTGTCGGTTCCTCTCGATAAGGAGAACCCCTCAACGATGAACCCTCGTCTCCTACTAACTATGTGCCTTTCCCTCCGACCAAGGTAAAGCTTGGTTTTACTATGTACTCGGTTCGGACCTATGTGCCCCACCCGAGGAGGTGTTTCAAGTGTCATAAATTTGGTCACCCTCAAAAATATTGTCGGTCTCCGCAGACCATCTGCCCGACATGTGGCAGTTTTCTCCATCCCAACTGTGAACCCCTTCTTCCTCGTTGCCTTAACTGTAAAGGTCCCCATCCGGCCTCCTCTGTCCACTGCCCCTTCTTCGCCTTGGAGAAGGAAATCCTTGAGCAGTGCGCAATTCATAAGTTTGATCTTCGTGAGGCAACACGCCGTGCACGAGAGAAGTTGGCTCATCTTCCTCTTTCTTATGTTGCGGTGACAACTAATACCTCTACAGTCGACTCTACCATTTCACCTCGTTCCCGT
>JABUQX010020569.1:17500-22500 GCA_015478945.1 Trachelipus rathkii | reverse complement strand
GCTTAAAATTTACACTTAAAAATTCTGTTAATAATGTAAACTTCCTTAAAATTAAAATCAAACTTACTGATAACGCAAGCAAATATATCAACTGAAATTCAGGATAAATCTACTTATAGTGATTATATTCTAACTCCCTGACATCTACCAAAAAAAATCATCTGTCAAAACGCCAATATATAAAACTTACAATCTTTGCTCGGATAAGAAAATCATTGATGTGAAAGCTAAAATGATCAGATAAAATTTAATTAATGGCTACTCAATTTATCTACATCTGAAAATTTGACTAACAAAATTTGTTACGAAACTATTCAAAAAACTATATCGTTGAGAACAGCATAGAACTTAATATACAGTAGTATTTCATTTTGATACTTCAAATTCAAACCCTGTTGTTGATCATAAAGAAGATGTGTCTACACAATATTTTAAGAAACCACATCAAACCTACAACTAATCAGAGTATCACAGTCAGATTATAAAATAAATGTAAACAATTCTAATCCTATTTTTAACAAAGAGATACTTTCCTTATAGTCGTCACGCTGAGTACCATTAAAATATCCTGATTATGACTATACGTTTTGGTAGAGAGAAGCATATAACTATGCATTTAATTTCATTTTAAAATATTTTTAAAAAATCTGCCAAAAAAGCTAAACTATATAGGAAATAAACAAAAAAAGTAAGTTTTAGATATGTGGGAGGAAAATGCAAAGGCCTTTAATTTACTACTACTACTACTACTACTACTACTACTACTACTACTACTACTACTACTACTACTACTACTACTACTACTAATAAAAATAATAATAATAATAATAATAATAATAATAATAATAATAATAATAATAATAATAATAATAATAATAATAATAATAATAATAATAATAATAATAATAATAATAATAATAATAATAATAATAATAATAATAATAATAATAATTGTAATGTAAAATTACATATTTGCTTTGACACGTTTGTAATCATAGATTCTTTTCCCAAATTAATTTGGGAGTAAATGAGATTGCAGTACATTAAAAATTAAGAAAAATTCCTGAATGATAATAATATTTATGATCTAGATTTTAATTGATTTTTCACTGGTTTTCCTGTTCACTATCCATTCACTCGTTCACAAAACCATTTTCTCTCTTAAAACAATATTTTAATGTTTCAACACCATTCACGGATCGGGGGGGAGAAGGGTACGCTTATTAATCTGTCCTCCTAA
Organism: Trachelipus rathkii; assembly: GCA_015478945.1. Taxonomy (NCBI): domain Eukaryota; kingdom Metazoa; phylum Arthropoda; class Malacostraca; order Isopoda; family Trachelipodidae; genus Trachelipus; species Trachelipus rathkii. Next base: position 21,260 of record JABUQX010020569.1, on the reverse strand, counting down.
CTTTACTTCCGTTCACATGTCCCCTCGAATTTACTGATGATCTTCAGCGAGTTTATTTAAATGTTCTTTTTCTAATCTGCCTCTATATTTAATATGTCCCATTTTCCACTCTCAATTTTTTCATTTGCGTGTTGTTTGTTCTGTCCAATAGTTTAACTGTCAGTGTGTTATTATTATTATTATTATTATTATTATTATTATTATTATTATTATTATTATTATTATTATTATTATTATTATTATTATTATTATTATTATTATTATTATTATTATTATTATTATTATTATTATTATTATTATTATTATTATTATTATTATTATTATTATTATTTATTTTTTTTATTTAATTTTATTATTAATTATTATTATTATTATTATTATATTATTATTATTAGTATTATTCATTATTATTAGTATTATATTATTTATTATTATTATTATTATTATTATTATTATTATTATTATTATTATTATTATTATTATTATTATTGTTATTTGCTCTGACAAATAATTTAACTGTTCGTGTGTTCGTATGCATTATTGCCCTTTGGCCTCCATTTGTCTCTCTTTAAAAAGAAATGTGAACAAACAAAGTCAGCAAATAAAACGATGAATTTTCAACAAATCTTCTTAATTAACTGAAAAAAAAATTATTATTATTATTATTATTATTATTATTATTATTATTATTATTATTATTATTATTATTATTATTATTATTATTATTATTATTATTATTATTATTATTATTATTATTATTATTATTATTATTATTATTATTATTATTATTATTATCACAGGCACCTGTAATTACTCTGAAAGTTATTTTAGAGAATTTTCGTAATTGCAAATTGTTTTTAATTTTTTTACATTATGAAAATTTGGCGTGCTTTGAGTGAAAAGGTAACATGCCACTGAAAAGAGGTTCATTGTTTTTGTTTATTCAAAAATAAAATAAAATTTAATGACAATAGTTATCAAGGAAATTCATTATTTTTAATTATACAAAAAAACACAAATTATACAAATCATATTGGACAAGTTTAACTTAAATAATAATAATAATAATAATAATAATAATAATAATAATAATAATAATAATAATAATAATAATAATAATAATAATAATAATAATAATAATAATAATAATAATAATAATAATAATAATAATAATAATAATAATAATAATAATAATAATAAAAATACTGATAGTAATTTTAATTATAATAATATTCATGATAACTATAAACTGTAGTGATTTGAGATAGTAATTCTACTAACATTCTAGCAATATTTAAGAGTAATAATAATAATAATAATAATAATAATAATAATAATAATAATAATAATAATAATAATAACAACAATAATTAATAATAAAAAAAAATAATAATAATAATAATAATAATAATAATAATAATAATAATAATAATAATAATAATAATATCATATAATAATAATAATAATAATAAATAATAATAATAAGAATAAAATAATAATAAAAAATATTATATAAAAATAATAATAATAATAATAATAATAATAATAATAATAATAATAATAATAATAATAATAATAATAATAATAATAAATTTAATGATAACTATGAACTGTAGTGATTTAAGATAGTAATTCTACTTACATTCTAGCAAGATTTAAGAGTAATAATCAAAATCAAAAAATTTTATTCAGAATAGTTGTTACAATTTTTAGCCTTTAATAACAGAGATACAAATATAATAGATATTATTACATTTACAAAATGGCAATAAATCATGTAAATTGGGATTCAATTTCACTCCTATCTGAAATGGGGATACTGATTGCAACACAGTGTTGTGCCCTTTGAGCACCGAATACAATACATTTATACATATACATTTTTAGCATCAACTACGCAGATGCCTCTTCCTTTCTAATAGTAACTATAATTGTATTAATTAAATGTCAATAAAATAAGTAATTAGTAATTGACCACACTACAAAACAAACATACAACAATCCAAACAATCAAACCAAACAACATACCACACTACGTGGAGACATATATCACACACGTCACATGAAAAATGCATAAGTTTTATCCATCAACACAATATTATGTGATATAAATTACTACAATCATAATAATCACACCAATCAAACCTCCACAAAGCTACTTAACATAATACTAAATAATAATAATACCATAACATAATACACACTAATAATAATATATAAATATAATTAATTATAATCATAATAATATAATAATAATAAAATAATACAGACTGACAATCAAATAATATAATAATAATCAAATTAATAATAATTAATAATAACTAATAAATAATAATAATAATAATAATAATAACAATATCATAATAATACAATAATAAATATAACAAACATGAAACACATCAACATACACATACCATAATAAATAATAAATCTATCAAATAATAATAACTATAATAATAATATAATAATCAATAATAATTAATAATAAAATAATAAATAATAATAATAATAATAATAATAATAATATAATAATAAAAATGATAATAATAAATAATAATAATAATAATAATAACTAACAATAATAATAATAATACGATAATAATAATAATAAATAATAATACTAATAATGGCACAATAAAATAATAATAATAATAATAATAATAATAATAATAATAATAATAATAAATAAATAAAATCACATAACTTAATAATATCAATCACCAAGATAATACAAATCAATTAATAACTATTCCTAAAATCAGATTTGCTGAAAAACATCATAATAACTACCACACAATTAACCTACATTATTTGCTATCGCCAAATTTAACCTGCTATACAATTCCATCATAAAGTACCTTCAATCACCGACAATAAAATATCAAATTATCATAATTATGACAGATAAATTAATAAATTATCATTAAATAATAATAATAATAATAGATAATTCATATATAATAATAATAATAATAATAATAATAATAATAATAATAATAATAATAATAATAATAATAATAATAATAATAATAATAATAATAATAATAATAATAATAATAATAATACTAACAGTAACCGTGATGACAAAATAATAATCCTATTAATCCTAGTTTAATAATAATTATAATAAAAATAATTAATAATAAAAAATAATAATAATAATTAATAATAGTTTGAATAATTACAAGACAATTAATAATAATAATAATAATAATAATAATAATAATAATAATAATATCACTCAAATCAATAATAATAATAATAATAATAATAATAATAATAATAATAATAATAATAATAATAATAATAATAATAATAATAATAATAATAATAATAATAATAATAATAATAATAATAATAATAATAATAATAATAATAATAACAATAATAATATTAATAATAATAATAATAATAATAATAATATAATAATAATAATAATAATAATAATAATAATAATTAATAATAAAATGAATAATAATAATAATAATAATAATAATAATAATAAAATTAATAACTCGGCACTCACAAAAGATAAAAGGTTCATTGCAAATGAAATATAATAATAATAAATAAAAATAATAATAATAATAATAATAATATAATAATATAAAAATAAAACTAATAATATTTACATTTTTAATAAAATTTTTAATATGTTAGACAATGTTTTAATGATAATAGATTTATTATAATAATAATAATAATAATAAGAATAATGTAATAATAATTAATAATAATAATAATAATAATAATAATAATA
>JABUQX010020569.1:0-2500 GCA_015478945.1 Trachelipus rathkii | reverse complement strand
TACTTTTCGCAAAAATATTACCTGATTTATCAGAGTTTAAAGTGACAGGTAAAACTCTCTGTTTATATATATATATATATATATATATATATATATATATATATATATATATATATATATATATATATATATATATATATATATATAATATATTTTTTTTATATATATATATATATATATATATATATATATATATATATATATATATATATATATATATATATTATAATATAGCTGATGTTTTAAAACATTTCTTTAATTTTGTAGGTCAAATATAAATTTAAATTTAGCAGGTAACACCTATGATTTACATTAATATATCCAAAATATCGTGCTTATATATTTCGGCATCTACTAAACCCTCTATCAGTAAAAGTTATAGGGCTAGTTTTACGGCAGTTTAGGCCTAATTTTACGGCACAGTGAGTCAACGAGCCCCCTAAAATGGGGTATTAACCCTTTTTAGGGGGCTCGAGCCGATGGGGGACGGAGGAGGGGACGTTTCATACCCCGGAGGGGATGGTCGGAGGAACCCCCGCGACACCCAAAGACCAAAGAGCGGGGGTTCCGGAGACCATCCCCGGAGGGGGGGATTAGTCCCCCCGTAGTCCACCTAGAGGCCGAGAGACCCGGACTCCTGACATCGGGGTGGACTACCCGTGGGTATTCGTTAGTGATATACCCCAAAACAATAAATCCCAAAATGAGTACCTTTGGGACATTTATTCGCAACAATCTATTCGCACTCTATATATCTCAAACCATTTGGGACATTTGTTTTAATATATATATATATATATATATATATATATATATATATAAGAGAGAGTTAAATATATATATATATATATATATATATATATATATATATATATATATATATATATATATATATATATATATATATCCAAGAATCGATATATCGATATTTATCGATATATCGAATATCAAAGGTCAGACATAATGTTCAGCTTATCTATATATATATATATTATATTATATATATATAAGTTATATGTTATAGAGTATATATATATATATATATATATATATATATATATATATATATATATATATATATATATATATATATATATATATATATATATATATATATATATATATATTTTTATACAGAGATATATATATATATATATATATATATATAGGCAGTTATTACATATATATATATTATTATATATTATATGTATTAAGTTATATAAATATATACATGTACATAAATAAAGAAGTATATATAGATATTATAGAAGTATATATATATATATATATATATATATATATATATACTATATAATTCTGCCACAGGGATCTGTTCAGATCCTTGCGCCGGTTCCAAGTCCGGATAAAAGAGGAGGGTTTCTGCGGCAGACCTAGCAAGCAGGCAGCATAAAAAAACTCAAGCTCGTGAAACCAATGTTGTGCCTTTAGAATTACAAAGTTTTAACATCTGCAAAACTAATATAATATCACCTAGACTAAGGACATAATGTACAACAACAAAACTAACATTCCTTACGAACGAATAAACTACTGCTAACATTAACAAAGTTAACAGCTTAACAACATAAAAGCAGCTAACATTACCTACCAAACTTAACTTTTCCCCAATTTCTATCACATCTATAACATATCAATGATAATTTTACATTAATATAGTCATATGTACCAAACGTTAGCAAAAAATATATCGTAATCTAAACTAACTATCATATTGATCAGTGAATAATTGATAACATAAAGTTTTAACATCAGTAAAGCTTCGATAATAAAACCTATACTAAGAACATGACATAACTAACATACCTTGCCTACGAATTAAATGTTACCATTAACAAAGTTCCCAGTATGTCTACGGTAAATAAGCTAACAGTCACCAAGCAAAACTCAATCTAACCTTACTTTCCTATCATATCTATATCACATCAATATTATTTTAACATTAACATTGTACTATTTAAAAAAATCTAACAGACGTTTACCGTAACCTAACCTATCTATCATACTGGTCAAAGAATCATTGCTAGCAAAACAAAGTTTGAACTTCATTAAAGCTAACATAACATAAAGTGAACTAAGAACATAGCGTGCCATAACATAACTAACATACCTTACGTACGAATAAACTGCTTTCATTAAATAAGTTCTCTGCTTATCAACGGTAGAGTAACTAACATTACCCCATAAAACTTAACATATCTCCCATATTCTATCACACCTATAACATATCAATGTTAATATAGCATTAACATAGTAATATTTATCATATCATAACCTAATTAACATATTGAACTACGAATAAAGTTTTAACTTATCATTTGCTGTCAACATAGCATTCTCTAACATTACTTTATATTTTTAAAACAAAATCTGTAATTAAAATATTAACATCACATACACAATCAATAGTACACGAAAAAGCGAAAGCGTTTCACGATAATGCGAAACGTTAAACACCCAACTGAGTCGAACGAAGTACTTG
>JABUQX010020568.1:20000-21821 GCA_015478945.1 Trachelipus rathkii | reverse complement strand
GATAGGTAGGTAAGAATAATAATAACAATAATAAAAAACAACAACTTGTATACAGTATGGTACCGTACCGTATGTACAGTAATAATACCTACGGTACCTAATAGAATAAATAATAAAGTACCAGTAATAATAATACAGTAATAATAATAGAATACCTAATAATACCAGTAATAAAATAATAATAATAGGTATGGTAATAAAAAACACTTGGTATTATTAGGGAAATTTTTTTGAGTTATAGTTGTCATTTACTTAATTTAAATTAAATACAAATATTGAATATAATATTTTTCTAACAAAAAACTGCATTTGAAGTTTCTAATCACTTAAATTATTAAAGCAAATACTTATATTATAAAATTACTCATTTTACCCCAAAACCAATCACCATTAATATTTTACGAACTAAAAGGAATATGTGCAATTATTTACATCAAAACTCTTACTTTTACACTTTTGTATATGATATTAGTCAGATTTTAATCCAAACTGAAAATTGGCCGAGATACAGACTTACAATTTTTGTTGAAAATTTAAAAATTACATTATTGGAAAGTGGGGAAATTTTTTTGAGTCATTATTGTCATTTATTTAATTTAAGTCAAATTAAAATATATAAATATAATATTTTTTTTCTAACAAAAAAACCTAAATTGAAGTTCCTTAAAAGAAACATTATTAAAAAAACATATAATTAAAATATTACCCGTGTATACCCCATGATACCCGTTTTTTCCCCCATTTTACGGAAATTATATATATATATATATATATATATATATAAATATTATATATATATATATATTATATATATATATATATATATATATATATATTAATATATAATAATATTATATATATATATATTATAGTATTATATATATTGCCGTAATACTGTAGACAGCGACCCACACATTTTGAGACCGAAAATTTTCTAAGTTCAAAAAAATTTCTAAGTAATTATTTACATTGAGGGTTCTCGCCTCCAATTCCAATATTGCACACCAATAAAAATGAATATAAAAAAAAAATAGGAGTGAAAAGTTGAGAAATAAATATTTGGTTTTAATTAAATTCAAAGTGGTTAGAACTTTGCCTTAACACATTAGAAGTCATAGGAGATTTAAAGATATAATGAAAAAAATTTGTTGACCTTAGGCCTATTTTTTGGAAAAACCATATGACTAACTTCCATATTATATAAAAAAAATAGGCTTTTTTACAACTTTTAGGGATAAATCAGGTAACCACTTCACTATTATATGTATATAAAAATATGATTTATGGCAACCTTTCTTTATTTTTCTTTTATTTTTTTATTTTTTTTTTATTTAGACTAATTCAAGTGTTAGAAGGCATTCCAAAGGACTCAATAAGCTCATCATAGTCATTAGGGAGCCCTCTGCAGGCACTAGGTTAGGTTTAGATAAGGTTTGGTTAGGTACACTAGATTAGGATACCTAATGAAACCTTATCATAACCCAAATTTAACCTATGGCACTTGGAATTTAACTCAAACTCAATAAGCTTACTTAAAACTTTGTGGCTTCATAACTTTTTTCCTAGATATTTCCCAGACCTATGTTTGGTAATTGTTTACATTAAGGAGGTAATCTGCTATTTATTTAAAATAAATTATAGAATCTCAAAATGAGCTTTTTCTTAATCTACACTAAAAATATAGCCTTGGAAACAAAAATAAATAATTTAAAACATCATTATGTTAATTTTAAATAAAGAAATTCAGGATTTTGGACTTAAAAAGACTACTTAAAAATATCACTTTTCTTAAATTTGTTACATCTAAATTTGATAACTTTC
>JABUQX010020567.1:25000-48841 GCA_015478945.1 Trachelipus rathkii | reverse complement strand
TTTCGCTATGAAAAACGGTTTAACCATAATTAACACCTGGTTAAAGAATGAGGAAATCAAGAAATACAAAAAAAATGAGAAACAAGAAAGAAGAAAAATTGCTGGCAAAAAGCACCATGAAGAGAAAGAAGAAATAAAAAAAGGAATTTTTTTTAGAAAATACAGGGGAAGTAATTTATTAAATGTATTTTAACTAATTTTCATTGGTTAACACTATAAAGCTCATATATGCAACAGAAATTGTGACTTTACTTGTTGTTTTCATTATTGGATTTGCTTAATACAAGGCACCCCCCAAACACTTGAACAGGTCTTCTATTCATAGGGTTTTTATTATTATTATTAATTAATTGATTTATTATTATATTATTATTATATTATTTATTATTATTATTATTTATTATATATTAATTTTTATATTATTATTATTTTATTATTATTAATTATTATATTAATATTTTTATTAATTAATTATTATTATTATTTATTATTATTATTATTTTAATTATTTAATTAATTTATTATTATTATTATTATATTTGTGGTTGTGAGGGTCCATTATTATCGACTCCAAAAAAAAAAAAAAAAATAATATATATATTAATATATATAATATATATATATATATATAATAATATTATAATAATATTATTATATAATATATATTATTTATATTATATAGTAAATAAATAATAAATAATATAATTATATAATATATTATTATTGTATAGCATATCATAGTTATATAAATGATATATATAATATATACTATGATCTCATAGTTTATATAAGTCCACATATATCTATGGAAAGAAGTAGACACATATCTATCGCATACATAAGTATAATTTCTTATAGATTCGTGTTTTTAGGTAAAGTTGCGCGATTCTCGATGGGAAGTTCTTGCCTTTAAATGACTCGACCGGGTAATTCGATTCCAAAAAGTGGCGATGCTAACCTTTAAAAAGCTCACAGAATAATCGTTTTAAAAGAATTGTAAAATAATGTTTTTATGTCTTAGTATTAATTTTTTATTGAAAAACCTTGTTTAATTTTTTTTAAACATTCAATTAATTGTGTATTTTTTTTTTTTTTTTCTGAGCCTCCCCACTATTAAAAATCGGGAGTCGTAAAATTTAGGGTTTTTATGCTAAGGAAATCATTACAGTCAAATTAAATTTACTTAACCAAACTTTCAACTAAGATTATAAAGACTTAAAAATAGTTCATAAACTTAATGCAATCGTTGGAGTTCATTTCAGGCAATGAGATAATAATATTTTATTATAAAAAAAAAATTATTTGTAAAACATGGGATCAAGATGCGTTTTTTGTTTTAAAAAAATGTTTAAAAAATTGGCCATTTTTGAGGTCTAATACGGTCATAATTGAAATTCATTCATTTAAATAAATTTTTTTTTTTTTTAATACTCTTTTTAACAAAAAACACCCAAAAAAAAAGAAAAAACAAAAATAATTAATGTTTTAAAATAAAATTTTTACAACTTTACAACGACAAGAAATAGTAGCGTAAAAAGGTTTTTTCAAAACATATTCCTAATTAAAAACTTGTACCAAATTTTTTCAGCAAGATGGTTTACATGTAAACTTACCTTCAAAAGTAAACACAAAGCAGGGGATACAAAAAAGGAGACTCTTGCTGATTTGATCGGTTGTTTGCCCAGAACCACTTAAAGCAGTTTTGTGCGTTCTGCATTGGTCTTACGGAAAAAACTTTTAATATTGCCTAATTTAAAAACGCTGAAGGTTTTTTGCATTCCCGTTTTTTTTTGTAAACAGCGTTTGCGTTTTTCGTTTTTGTCAAAACCAGCGCCAAAAATCGTTTAAAAAAAAAAGAAAACCCCCCCCCCCCGCTCACCCCCCAAAAAACGTAAAAGGGAAATTTTCCTTAAATTTCTGTTTGTGTAATTAAAATAAAAAAAAGAGAATCATTATTGAAACCTTACAAATTTTTTTAAACATTTTTTTTTTACAGTTCGTTTTTGTCAAAACAGCGGCAAAATCGTTTAAAAAAACGCTCACCCAAAACCGTAAAAAAGAATTCTACGTAAATCAGTTGTTAATATAAAATTAACAAAAAAGAAATTAAGGAAAATTCCTTACGTTTGGTGAGGGCATTTTTTTTTACATTTTTTTGCATTTCTACATAAAATATTGAAAAACGAACGCAAACTCGAAATTTTATTAGTTTTGTTCAAACCCCGCAAAATTGTCCTTTTAGAGGTACTTATTGTAAAAAATTACCATTTATGTTTTTTTTAAAAAAAAGGAGGAACCTTTATAAAAACGCCTGAGGGCTTTTGCGTTCTTTTTGTCATAAAACAGCCGTTTGCGTTCAAATTTTGCTTCCAAAAACATCGCCCAAAATCGTAAAAAAAAAAAACGCTCACCAAAAAAGTAAAAGAAAAAAAGAATTCTAATATGTGAAATAAATTACATAATAAAAAAGAATAAGCAACCTTTTACAGAATTGTGGAAAATTCCTTACGTTTTAGGGCGAGGCCTTTTTTTAAAGATTTGGGCAGAAGTTTGAACCAAAAAACCACCGAAACGGCAAAAAACTCCGGAAACATTTTAATTTTACGTTCTTCGAAAAACCCCAAGTTCTTTTTTGTAAAAAAATAATATTTAATAGTGTATCTGTTTAAAAATGAAAAGGAATAAAAAGAAAACTTAAGTTCATTTAATTACTTAAAAATAAAACAAACTTTAATTGAGGAATTCTTAGGGGGATGTGAAAAATTGAAAATGGAACCGGACATTTGCCCCCCGGCCCCCCAAAAAATCCGTTGGGCAATTCGGTTCTAAACGTTTTACTTTATCGCGGCTTCTAAAACATTAAATTTCCTATATTTAATATATAACCAATTAACAATTATACTAAATTTTTACTTCTAAAAAGATAAACCCATTTAAACAAATAAAAAAAATTTTTTGAACAAAAAAAAAAAAAAAAAAAAAAAGTTTCCAATAAAAAAAACCTTAGCATTTGAGTACCCTGATTTTTTCGGACCCCGGAATTGCCCCCCGTCTTTACGGATAATATATGATATATATGTAATATAATATATATAATTATATATATATAATAATATATATATAAATAATATAAAACTATTTTAATATATAAAATTTTGTAATATATATTCAGAAATATATATATAATCTAATTATTATTATTAAAAATTTTATTAATTATTGATAAACAAGATTTCACAACTAAATTCTTGAATTTACAAAAAAAGATTTAGAAGATAGGCTAAGCTAGAAGAAGCTGAACTTCGAGCCAAAAAAATTCTTTTTTGGCAAACCAAAGATATAGGACAAGAGGGAGTTAATTACCATCTAAAGGGGCTGATTTCAAGTCTTAAAAGAAAATACAGCTTTATAAAAAGAGATGTAATATTATTATATATTATATATATATATATATATATATATATATTATATATAATATATATATATATATATTATATTATATATATATATAATAATACTAATATATATATATATATAGGAAAGAAGAGAAGAGGAAAAAGAAGAGAGAGAGAGGAGAGAGAAGGAGGAGAGAGAGAGAGGACGAGAGAGAAAGAGAGAGAGAGAAGGAGAGATTGGAGGAAGCGAGTAGAGCAAATATTAATCAAATAAGAGAGAAAAGGAGAGAAGAGAGAAGAAGAGAGAGACGAGAGAAGAGAGACGAGGAGAGAGGGAGAAGAGAGAAGAGAGAGCAGAGAGAGGAAGATAGAGAAAAAAGAGAAGAAAGAAGAGAAGAGAAGGAAGAGAGAGAGGAACCAACCCATCTTCATCTAATCTACCAAAGAGAGAAGAGAGAGAGAGAGGAGAAAGAGAGGAGGAGGAGAGAAGAGAGAGAGATGAGAAGAGGAGATAGGGAGGAGAGAAAAGAGAAGAGAGAGGAGAGAGAGAGAAGAGAGAAGGGGAGAAGAAGAAGAGAGGAGAGGAGGAAAGGGAGAGAGAGAGAGAGAGAGAAGAGAGAGAGATGATAAAATTTAACTTGTAGGAGAAAAAAAAAATACCATAAACTTATTCATTAATTTTATGGAATACATTCCCCCTGTACCTCCTTCTTTAAACCTTTCGTACTTCCTTTCCGGAGATTCCTATTCTTTGTAAATTTCCATTTATAATCTTAGCTTTTTAAATTATGGGGGATTTTGAGATTTGACTGAGGGGATTTTAAAACAAGGGGAAATAGGGAAGCTCTTTTAATAAAGGGAAGACGGGAAAGGTTAAGGCAAAGAGGTTGTTAAGGGGAAAAACTACAATAATATGAATAGGCGGATGTTTTAATTTTATGGAAAGATGAATGGATGTTTGGAGAGTGTGGGAGGGAAAACCACTTCTTAAAATTTCTTTTACGAAACATTGACGGTAAAATGAAGAGGGGGGATGAGGGAATGTGTGGGTTTTGATTGGTGTAGCGAAGAAATAAGATATTTTGGGAGGACCTAAAGTGTGCAAGAAGGCGTTTTAAAATAAGAATTGGAGAATTTATAAATTACTTCAATTATGTGATGAATTCAAGCTATGAAAATAATTTAAAAAGAATTTTAGCCGAAGATTGTGATTTGGACTGATAAATTGTGGAAGTTTGTATAACAAAAAAGCATTTGTTGAGGATTTAGTTCCGAAGTCTTACAAGAGAACAGTAATAGTACCCTTATATAACGCGTAAGGGAGATAAGCAGTATTGTAGGAACTTTAGGGAATTAAGGTTTTTTGGGTTACAGAAAAAATATGCTGTATTTTTTTGTTTGGAAAGAGGTTAAGTTTGGGACTGACGAAGGATTAAATCGTGAAAAAAACCAAAAAAGTTGCATTTGAGAAGAGATAAATAATGTGTAGATCAAATTTTCACATTGAAACAAATGAAAGAGAATAATAATAATAATAATAACTGTATTTAAGGTTTAATGGGGGACTTCCAACAGGGGCTTTTATGCAGGATTAAAATAGGGGAGTCCTTTTTGGCAAGGTGTTTTAGTGAGATATATGGTGGTTGTAGTAGGATTATGGAACTTGAAAAAAGTATGTTAATATAATGTGTTGATAATGAAGAATTATGTAAGGAAATAGAGAAGTGGAAAGTGAAAAAGGCTTTAAATTAAAAGGTGGAGTGTAGGGCAAAGGATTGAGTTGTCAGCTTTTCAAGGCTAATTTAATTTGTTTTATTTGGATTTGGGTGATGGATTAGGACATCAAGAAAGGGGAGGGTGTTTTGAATTGATGGGAAAGAATGGATGAGGTGTGGTTTAGGGGCCTTGTTGTATGCTGATGATTTGGTTTTGTGTGGCAAATTTGAAGAAAGGTTAAGAGGAGAGGTTTGAAAGTAAATTTATTGAAAAAGAGTAATGGTGATGGTAGTTGGTGTAAGGGAGAAATCTGCGTTGTTAAAAATTTTCAGTTGGATCTGGTGAACAGTGGAACAAAATTATTCGAAGTTTAAATATTTAGGCTTTTATGTTTGGGAAAATATGCAGAGTTTGTAGGAAGGGAAAAGTTGTGTAAATGGTGAAAGTGCTGGTTGGCAATTAAATCTTTGGTGAAAGGAAAGGGGAACAATTGTTCTTGAGTTTGCGCTTTAGGTTCGGCATTTGGAGGTTTGTTGTTTACCGATGGTTAAAATTAATGTATAGTAGCGGAAAAAATTTATGTTTGTGGCATAAGAGGTATATAATCTAGAAGTTGCAAATCGTTTCTGTTAGATGAACAATCTTAGAGGTGCTTTCGGTGTGAGAAGAATTGATAAAAAATGAGGATTGAAATGTGTTTATGAAAGTTGTTGTGTGTTTGCAAAGAAAAATCTTTAAGCGAGAGAGTATTAAATGGTTGGTTCAAATGGAAAGAATGAAATTGATTAATCTTTTGGCTAAAGGCGGATTAATCCGTGGTGATTGTGGGCTGGAATCGAACCTGCTGGGAAGACCAAAGAAAAAAGTTGGGACTGAGTTTCAGTTAAAAATGGACGGAGTCCTTGAATGAATGAGAGTTTGGCAGAAGGCAGAAAAAAAGATCCGTTGTAAGGTTTTATGAAAAAGCCCTAGGGTGGTTATTTTTTTTTTTACTTTGAGGACGAGCTATCCACTTGGGGTTTATGGAGGCGGGGACGTAGGGTTAAGGGGCTTTAACTTTGAATATGTGGGTTATTTTATTTCTGGACTAAAATATTTTATGGGTCTTCTATTTACCTATTTTGTGATTCTTTTTAGAGAAATATGACTGAAAGTCAGCAAGCAACATTAGAGAAGGAACTGCTTTGTCTAAACTTAAGCAAATATGTTAGTGAATTGGCCCAAGCTGTTGTCGAGACACGATTAAAAAAATGGTGGAGTTGTTGCGGACAGGGCACGTTCTTTTATGGGCTTTTCATTACTTTCATCAGAGATAATCAAGATTTTATTGGCTGCTTCTTCAAAGAATTGGCAGAAGATGTTTACTGGAAAAAAAGATGATAAGGTAATTTTTGAACCACTTACATTTTGGCCTTTATTGTGTAGTAATATGTTTATTTGTTTCTTTTTAAATTTTCATTGATTAAAATATTGCACCCTCTGAACCGCATAAGTATTGCACATACTTCTTTCCCAATCTTATATGGAATTAAATTAATAATATTAATAATAAATTAATTTAATAAATTAATAAAATAATAATAAAATAATAATAATAATAATAATAATAATAATAATAATGTGGAGTTTTATATTGATTTGATCCTTGGCGATGTTGAAAATTTTTCAGTTTCACTTTAACAGATTTCATTTCCTTCTAATCTCTGTTCTATAATCACTATTTTCTAACTTTTGTGTGAATGGTTATTCTTTATGATGTTTTATCCTCTCTTTACAGAGCTTAATAGACAATAATTTCATCTATCATCATTTTTCGTGAGTTTTCTCAATCTTATATTCTTCCCTATTCTTAATCCCATAGAATCATTTCTTGGAAACGATTTCCTAACTTGTACTCAAAAAGTTTCCTAAGATTTTTTTTATTTCGTGTTTAATCACTAAACATTTTAATCCATCCTAACCTCGTTTCTATGTAGTTCCTAAATTTCCCTTCAGTTCTTGCATCACTGAAACCTAAAACTATTAATCCCCCATTTGTTGGTCTCTATTTATCTTTAGTGAAGTTTATAGATTTCGTAATTTTCTTTATAATAAATGCTAATTCTATTTTGGTGTTGAATTTAGAATTATTTCTCAGGTCATAAGACTAACACGGTGAATAAATTCTGTTTTTCACTCCTTCCTACAGCTTCCATTCAACATTTTGATTTTTGCAATTTCTAAAAACTGTTTTATGTTTGCAAAGTTGTTTATCTTCATTTCGATTATTCCCTAATTTTTTCCTCTATTGGGGGATTTTCTTTTTTATTACAAAATATAACATATTCCCCCTTTTTCTCCACTAGTTTTCAACCTGTTTTGTAAAATTTTTTAAACAAGTTTGGGGATGTTTTCATTACTGGCTTTAAATTAATATCGGCTTTTATTAGGGAATTAGCATGAAAGGAATTTTGCAAACAAAAAAAAAAGATTATAAAACATATTGAAAGTTATTTTAAATTTTTTAATACATACCAGTATATTCTAAATTACAATTTTAAAAAAACAGGGGGAAAAAATGATTAAGTGAAACTCAAAAAACCCAAAGCTAGATTACTTGTACTGAAAAAAATTTTGCTTCCAAATTTGGCGATGGACATTTTTTCAAGGAAACAATCTTTGAAAATTCTTTTTTGCTAATTTGCTTATCAGGTTTGCTATTTTGTTGATAAAAAAAAGGGAATCTCCACTGGTGTGATTGAAGGTTATAAAAGTTTTGATTTCCTAGAGAAAAAAGGCGAGGCTAAGAAAAAGGTTTACTCCGCCCACCCCCAAAACTCTATTAATGACCACACCATATGAATCTCAATGTTTACATAATAAATTTTTGAAAATAAAAAATATTGAAAAAGGGAAAAATAAATTTTTATACCTTAAGGTGCGTAATTTGAAGGTTGTTTTAATTTTAAAAGTTTAAAGCTTATATTGAGACATTTTTTTTATATTAATCTTAAAATAAAAATGTTTTAATTTTTTAATATTTTAAATTTAAATTAATACTTTTGTTTAATAAAAAAAAAATCTAAACAAAAATGTTAATTTTTCGTGCAATGGTCTTTTTTTTGACTGCTAATAAGTGCCGTTTATTTGCCATTTATTTGATTTTTTTAAATCTTAAATTAATTATTTTTAATCTCTAATTAATTTTAAATTTTCGGAATATTTAACTATATATTTAAATTTTTAATCTTAAGAATTCCTTAAATTTCTAAATAATACCGCAGCTCTTTTTCAATCTATTCAGTTGTAAGTGTTATCTGAATTAATTTAAATAAATTAATTACAAAATTGATTAAAAAACATTTGGCATTTATCCTCCTCATTATGCCAAATCTTAATTTATCGCCTATCCTATCACTATTCCAACCTAAAAAAGAGGATTTTGGATTCCTTTACTTAATTTGCCAGAATGTAAAACGTAAAAAATTGAGCCAAAGAATTTGCTTTTTTCATTTCTCAGGTCGAATGGTTTTTTTTTTTTTTTTGGTTTTTTTTTGCGTGTGTTTATATTTGGTAAATATTATTTGGCAATTAATCTTTATCTGGCTACCCATGAGCTGTGAGCTTTCAAGTTTTTTTTTTTTTTTTTTTTTTTTTTTTATTATTTTTTTTTTTATTTAGGCTGGTTATAGTTGAATATATAATTTATCAGTTTATGAAAGCGTTTTTACCCCTCCAACAAAGTGTCTTTTTCTTTGCAGCTCATAATTTTTTACCTTTAAACTTTTATTGGGATTTAAGTTTAATTGTATTGGAACTTAAAATTTGGGAAAAGGAATTAAAATAATTTACCAAAATTTTAAAAACATTTTTATTTTTCATTTTATAATAGTAATAATTAAAAATAAATTTACTTAAAACTTAATCAAACCTTGTCATTACAAACTTTAGACCTTTAGAATTATAGTTCAAGCTTCATTCAGAAAAATGTAGTGATTTTAACACCAAAATTTAATATAATAAAATATTAAGTTGGATAAATTTTTTCCCCTCATTTTTTTCAAATTAATTTTTTCTTTCTATATCTTTTTAGAAACCAATTTCAATAATTGCTAAAACCATTTTCTTTTTTCCCTTTTTACACTAACTGACTGCTGCCTGCCATTTCTTTTTTATTTATTATTTTATTACATTTCTTTATTGCAAAGTATAGAATAAATGCATTCTATTGCATATAACAATGATTAAAAATCCGAACTATTAATTTTTTTAATAAGATAACGAATATGAGGCAAGCTAAAGAGGCCTATAAATTTTAATTTGCAAGAGCTTTCATTTATCATATCGGATTTTTACCTCAGAAAGGATGGTTTTGCCATTATTAGTGAGGATATTTAAAAAATATAATATAATATATATTATATATATATATATATAATTATATATATATATATATAATATATATATAATATAATATAATTTATTTATATATATATTATAATATATATAAATATATATA
Source organism: Trachelipus rathkii (assembly GCA_015478945.1). NCBI lineage: Eukaryota > Metazoa > Arthropoda > Malacostraca > Isopoda > Trachelipodidae > Trachelipus > Trachelipus rathkii. Next base: position 39,232 of record JABUQX010020567.1, on the reverse strand, counting down.
TAATTATAATAATATATATTAATCCATCATTCGATATTCAATCAATTAATTATTCATTCATCATTGTCATTCTATTTACCCAAGGAACTGAGGTAAAAGGTTGCGTTTTGGACCCCATGCAATTCGAAAAGAAAATAGTAAAGGAAAACATGGACACCAGTCGAAAAGGAAAAGGCCCCAAGCCCCTACCGCCAGTCAAAAAATCAACCTAGAAAGGCTTCCCCGCGGGGACCGGGGGACCGGGACCCTCACTTATGGGGGGGCATCATCGGTCTAGTGGTGTAGGGTTTCAAATTTCCCTTGGCCCCAGGTTGGCCACAAACTTAAACCCCCTCCAAACAAAAAAACCCCGCCATTCACTTTCCTTATGCACCTTTATTCTCTTTAACACAAAATTATCCCCAAAACTTTCAACATTTTCTTTCTCCCACCAGAACATCCATTTACTAAACTCAATCCCCACTTTTATTTCTTTCGGGTCTGTAAAAAAACAAAAAACAGTACTCCAAAGCCGGTCGGATTCCCAATACCCCATTCACCCACTATACATTAAGCTTTAAAACCAAAACCGATTAATCAATGTTCATCCTTCCACATGGACCAACCATTCTTCAACGTACTTAAATTCCTCTCATGTACCCCCTTTCTTTTAACATCAAAACAAAACTCTAAAATTAAACGTTCATTCTTCAATTTTATCAATTCTTCTTCATTACCTAACACGCCCCTAAGATGTGATGATGTGGGGGTGGGAAGGAATTCCCACATTGGGATCTATACCCTCTTTATTTCCAGGACCCACTAGTCTCACTATTATACATTAACAAACAGGTAAAAACAAACATTATCCTCATAGTTAAGGACCCTATCGGCACTTCAGACTTAGTCTCCTTTACATAATATATATTATATAATATATATATATGTTATATATATATATATATATATATAATATATATATATATAATATATATATAATAATATATATATATATATATATATATATTATATTATATATATATATAATATTATATATATAAATATATATAAATATATATATACTTTTCTTCTTTTCCGAATGATGCTTCTCACGCACCTTAACCCCCCAGTGGGGGAAAAAAAAAGAAAAGGAAGATATGATTAAAATTATATATATAATATATATATATATATATAATAATATTATTATATTATATTATATATATAATATATTATATATTAATATATAATATATTATTATATATATATATATTATATATTTATATTATATATATATATATATATATATTATTATATATATTTATATATATTATATTTACGCTATTTATAGTTTTTTTTAATGACTAAGAGGAAAATTTTGTATTTTTTAAAAATTCAATTAGTTTTAGTAATTTTACAGACCACTGTTTGAGATAGTGGAAAACCCTTTATTGACACCTTAACATGATTAAGTTACTTAAAATTTGAGAGGTTTTTTCTTTAAAAAATATCCTAAAAATCAAAATTTTCAGAAGGATTGTATTTTTAAATTATGGGAAAAAATATTTATTTTTCAGGAAAATGTTTTTAAACTACGCTTGTGAATTCTGGAAACCAAAGAGGAAACATTTTTCCAAAACATTGCAGATTATTCTTCTCTTTTTGTCGTCATTGTGGGGGATTGACTACATGGGGGCATAACACCTCGTAAATTTAGACTCGCCAGTGAAAAATTTGGAAGTGAAAAGTAATGGGTTTTCTTTTTCTTTTTTTTTAATATCTTTATTTATTTATTTTATTAAAAAAATATATGAAATGTAATTCCTCCCTAGCAATCAAATAACAGCCACATTGAAGAACCTTCTCACACAACCATGATAATAATATATTAAATATATTAATATATTATATTATATATATATATATATATTAATATATGATCATTTGTTTTGACTTTCTCGAGTAAATGGAATTGAAGCTCTAAGGGCTTCGCCCTTTGGCGGCCCCTATTATATAACTAAATATATAATATAAATAACATGTATACTATTATACATTATTCTCTATTCTCACCTCTATCACCTCACCTATATAATCTAGCTTAATAGGCATTCCCTACTCAATGCGTGAATCTTCACTCACTCCACTTATTTAATATAGTGAGATTTAATCATCACTCACTTTCACCACCTCACTTCTCACACATTATAGTAGTGTGAGTGATATTGTCTATGTAGCTCTCCGCTCTCTCCATACCTTTAAGTCACTTAGGCTTTCAACTAGGAAAATATATAGAATGGTGTGTCACCGCGCTTGGTCTTACCGAAGACTTACACGGAGAAATATGTTTCAACAAGTTATATCCATAGATATATATCTATCACATGTAACCTACGGTCTCTGACTTTATAGTCTATAGAATAAGTTGCTTTAAATATATAATGAGAGGAGAGCCTCTAGTTGAGACAACCCTCATAGCTTATGACCAAAAGAAAGTAACGCGCTTATTCCATAGTCGCCTACCTATGGAGCGCGCGAAAAACGGGACCCTCACGATGGTAAAATCCGTCAATTGTAAGGGTTTTCATCCGCCTGGCCCAGGTGGGCCAAAAACATACCCCCCCATTACAAAAACCCCCGCCATTCTCTTTTTCCTATCATTGCACCTTTGTTATTCTTTCGCCTCTGCCCCAAAACCTTCCCACATTTTTCTTTACTCCCCTAGAAAACATTTCGTTCAACGGGGATCCAATCCAACTTTTCTCTTCGGGGTCTTTTCCCAGGGCCGGTCGGTCCCCAAAAAACACACTCACCCACTATTACAATTCCGCTAACCAAAAACCTACTAAATCATTCATTCCTTTTTCACATGACCAAACCCATCTCAAACATACTTTCCATTTTATTCTCTCATTTTAACCCCTTTCTTCACCCACAAACCCACTCTTCTAATTTACGTTCATTTCACTCTCTTATTCAATTCTCTCCACACCAGGAACACCCCTAAGATTGTCCATTTCTGAAACCCCAACATTAACTTTTTAGATCTTATAACTTTGCTTATTCCAGGACCATAGTCTTCCCATACCATAACAATAACACAGGTAACAACATTATTACCCTCATGTAAAAGAACCCTACCCTAGCGCACTCAAGCTTTAGTTCCTTTGCATTCACAACGGATTTAAATTGCAACCCAGCCCACCTTCCTGCCATTCAGCAAAATTCTAACTAACACCCTCTTTGGGCATTTCGTCCGTTCCCCTTCTCCATTCCAAACATTATTAACCCTAAATATTTTTAAAACTCAGGCAACTTTGTTTCTAGCGCTCACCATCTAAAACATTGAAAACTTCACCCACTGAGGGAGTTTGTCCCTCCTTCAACAAAAAACCAAAAAAACCTTACTCTTATGCCACATCATGTCTTTCAATCATGCTCTACAATCAAGACACGTTTGCCCAAATCTCTTAAATCAACCTGAATCCCAAGCTTCTCTTCAGGGATGTTTCGCCCACACCGAACCCAAAGTTCATCCGCATATAATAGGTAGTGGGCCACCCTCCACTCCAAAACTCATTCTCCACTATCTAAAAACACCATTTCCTTTGCCATCCCCCACCTCAAATTATCTTTTTATAACCCCCACCATATAACAAATTGTAAGTTATAAACCAAGGGGGACATAAGCAACAAACCCCCTGTTCTTACTTTCGCTATTAATTTTCCTTAAACCCAAATTCAACCATTGACACCATTGATTCTAACACACGCCTTCACTATCGTTCATACATTACTTTGATTCCGATTCAGAGCCTTTAACCACCAACACCATATTTATCCACTAACACCCTGCAAAACGCTTCCGTAAAACTCTATTCATAACGCACTGTTGCAAAATCCTAAGAATAACCTTAAATAACAATTTGATTTCTTCTTCTCCTCATTTTCCGCGTCAATATATTGCACTTTGCATGCATTTGTAGAAAAAGGGCTGATCCACACAATTCCTTCTGCTGACAATACCATTAAATACACACTACCTTGTTATTCTTCCACCAATCAAGGTCCTCAGTCACTCGGACGCCAAACTCTATTTTCGGACCAAAAATAACCAGCATATTATTACCTTTCCTTAAACACTGCAAATTAAACACTTATTCCCCTATTAATTTCTACAGTCCCCCTTTTCCCCTTTACCCCTTATACCAAAGCGTATAACTATTTAACCGCTTTCTCCCTTTCCAATCCCTTGGAAAAAATATAACCCTCATTAAACGATTTATTTTTTTACAAACAACTTTCCAAATCCAATTTCCAATCACCCACATCCTTCGCCTCCCGCTCTTGATTGCATTTCCCAACTAGTAATGTTTCATTCTTATACCGTGGCAAGATTACCATTCATTCAAAAAAACTTTCCATACCCCTTACCCATTAACGTTTCCTCTTACTTAATAAACCTTCGATCCCAAAATACCTTATTCGCTCTGCACCATTCAAAAAACCGCAACCACATTTCCCACTAAACAACCTCATCATTCCTGTTAATTTTGTGCAAGATTTTTTTCAATGAAGTGTTTCTTTCCACACTCCCCTCCATCCATTTCATCAGGTTACGAAAGCAAATTCCCTATTCATTGATCTAAAGCATATCCCCCCCTTATTTCCATGTCTTACACTTGTTAACGCTTTCCTTAGCAGACTTTATCTTTTAACTTATTCCCTGGTATTGTTCCTCAATTTTCATCCTCCTTTCAAACTGTTCATTTTATACTTCTTGTTTTCTCCTACGTATTTACCTTTTAGTATTTCTTTTTTGCCCTTCCTTTTATAATAATTCCAAGGGCATTCTTTTCTTATTGATATCTTTTCCAATCATTTGCTGTTAGTTACATTTCAAAAACCCACGCTTTCTTTTTTAACCTTAAACCGCTTTCAAATCACCCTCTTCATTTCAACCATTTTCGCTTGTAACAATTTTTCTTTGTTTCCATCTTTAGCACAAACACATACTACTTTTCCTTTGCCAACTACTTAACAAATTGTTCCTTCATTTGCCCCCAGATTTGCCTTTCAAGTATCACTTGTTTTTTCCAAAAACATTCAAAACCGGTTTTACTAGCGTGAGCGCTACTTAACATTATTATTTTCCCTTATTATCTTGACATTAACTTCTCCCACTCTTTAAATTTTTACCCTAACTTCCTGTCGTATCACCTTTTCCTTCTCCCATTTCAAAGCCCCCACTTAACTTAATTTTATACATAGACAAAATATATATATAATATATATATATATATATATATATATATATATATATATATATAATTATTATAATACTAATATAATATTATAATATATATAATATATTATATATAAATATATATAGTATATAATATATATATGTATTATATTATATATATATATATATATATATAATATATATATATATAATATATTATATTATATAATTATATCCTAAATATTTAAAACTTTCAGGAAAAAAATTTTCACCAGTTTCTTCATTTCATCTTTAACCATAACTTTACCAACTGGGGGAACTCCCTTCTTTTCACTACCCATAACCTTACTCCTTAATCTTTCATTTACTTTTTCAAAAAAAATCTCACCTTTTAACACACCCTTTGCCCAAAAAACCCCTCTACCCAATTATCCTCTTCAAAAAAACTCTCCAAAGGATTTCCGCAACCCAACAAACCCAAATCATTTTCCGCATAACCCATAAAAGTAAGGAAAACCCTTCCACTCTCTTATATTTCCCAATCATTCTAAAACCCAGCCTTCCCCTCCAACCCAATTAAACCTTTCTAATTTTTTCATAACTCAATCCATATTACAAAATTTGAAGTAAACCCAAGTAAGGACAATTTTTAACCACATTTCCCTGGGGCTCAACTTTTCTATTAATATCAAACCAAAATCACTTTCAACCCCCATTTATTCTTAAACACGCTTCCTATTCGTCATATAATACTTTGATTTCATTCAGAAGCCTACCCCACCCAAAACCACCCATTGAATTCACTAAACAACCCTGACCATTTAGAGCTTTCCCTAAATAATCCTATCATTACGCAGTTGCAAAATCCATAAAAAACCTAAAATATAAAATTTAATATAGCCAATCAATTTTTCTCAAATCATTTGTTTCAATGTAAAAAATTTGACCCACAATATCCTCTATCACTTCTAAAATGCACCTCGTTCTTCACACCAATCAGTCCCTCAGTCATCGACGCACTTTCAGATCAAAATACCAGCAATATAATCTTCCTTTTTAACAAACACAATTGATCTAATTTCTGTATTAATTTCTTAACCAGTTCCCTTTTATTCCTTCACCTATATAAGGGGTACTTTAATGCTTTCCCTTCCCAATCTCTTTCGGAAACTATTACCCTTTTATAAATGCTTTGGTTTAAACCATAACTTTCCCAAATTTCCATTCCAATTTCACCAATACTCTCATCCCTGTGCTTTGATTTCATTTTCACCCAGTAATTCCTTTAATTTAACCTGCAGATTTTACCCACTTCTTCAACCTTCTTACTAGTTACCCCGATTTAAACCTCCTTACTAATTACAATTCATCCCCAAAAATACCCTGTTTTCTTTCATAATATTATATTATATATATATATATATTATATATATATTAATAAATATATATATTATAATTATATATAATTAATATATAATTATTATATATTATATATATATATATATTATAATATTATATTATTATATATATATATATATGCCAAATATCTATAGATTTTTCATATATTAGTATATCCAATATATTATAATATATATAAATATATTACTTTTTACAGGTGATTCTTCCCAAAAGTGATTTTTTACCTGCAGAGCGACAGAAAAATGTTCGCAGCCTTATGAAGGAATATTTTTCAACACTAATTAAACACCTTTTCAGGGACCACAAAGTAGGTGTTCGAACAAATTTCACATTCTTTATGTAGGCCTATCAAGAATTATAGATATTTTAGTCTGATATTGAACAAACTAACTTTTCTGCTCTTCTGGCATAATTAGCCATTATTTCATCATACTCATAATTTGCTTTAAAAATTTTCCTTCCTTTCCTGATCATGGAGATCATTTAATATAACACCACAACATCCATTCTAAATTAGAAGTACTCTACCTTTTCCAATGAGATTTTGAGAAGTATTCTTCACATTGCGGCCACTATGGGATAACGGTAAAGTGAGTGATTCACGTACTTTAAGAAGTAGTTTCGATTCCTCATGCGCATCATAGGAGGAAAGTTCTCTCCTCAAATAGGGCAGTACCGGTGCCAGTGACTTGCGAACTTTTAGTAAAAAAAAGAAAAGTAAAATTGTCACCACTCACAAATACATTAATTTAGTTTACAATAATAATAATGATAATAATTTTGCCTAATTCATAGATTTATAATTGTTTTTGTGACCATCAAATAAGTCCATCATTCCCACTAGAAGTGTTTTTAACATCAATGTTCTTAACATCATGTTTCACTCTTTATTTATTGGTCCTTTATCATTTATTATTGTACTTAAATACAAATTTTTGGGCATGTTAAAATGAACCAATTATAGTTTAAAAATCAAGTTCTTTAATTATTATTATGAAACCCCAAGGAAATGAAACAAAATAATTACAAAAACCACGAACTAGACTTTCGAGAGGACATACCGCCTCTCCTCATTCAGGCTCGTAACTGTGTTACGAACCTGTGGAGTTACGAGTTACTGTGGAAGGATAGTTGGTTGGCCAAGAGATGTTATTTAGATATTTCATAAAATAAGACATAACGGAACTGTAGAAATTATAGGGGAATAAGTTTATTGAGTGTTGTAGGAAGATATATGCTGGTATTTTGGTCGAAAAAGTGCGTCGAGTGACTGAAGGACTGATTGGTGAAGAACAAGGTGCGTTTAGGAGTGGTAGAGGATGTGTGGATCAAATCTTCACATTAAAACAAATGATTGAGAAAATGAGGGAGAAGAAGAATAAATTGTATTTAGGTTTTATGGATTTGCAACAGGCGTATGATAGGGTTAATATGGAAGCTCTATGGCAGGTGTTAGTGATATATGTTGTTGGTGGTAGGCTTCTGAATGGAATCAAAAGTATGTATGACGATAGTGAAGCGTGTGTAAGAATAAATAGTCAAAAGGATTTGTTTTAAGTTTTAATAGGAGTGAGACAGGGTTGTGTTATGTCTCCTTGGTTATTCAATTTATATATGGATTGGGTTATGAAAGAATTAGAGGTGGGGTTGGCAGGAAATGGTGTTAGAATGATGGAGAATAGAGATGAGTGGAGGGTACCCTACCTATTATATGCAGATGATTTGGTTCTGTGTGGCGAATCTGAGGAGAGTTTGAGAAGATTGGTAGAGAGATTTGGCAGGGTGTGTAAAAGGAGGGGTTTGAAAGTAAACGTAGATAAGAGTAAGGTTATGGTTGTGAGTGAGGATAGCCCTCAGTGTGAAGTTATGTTAGATGGTGAGCAGCTGGAACAAGTGTCTGAGTTTAAATACTTAGGGTATGTGTTGGATGAGAAGGGAACGGATGATGCAGAGTGTAGTAGGAAAGTTGTGAATGGCAGGAAGGTGGCTGGTGCAATTAAATCGTTGGTGAATGTAAAAGGACTAAGTCTGGAGTGCGCTAGGGTCTTGCATGAGGGTATGTTGTTACCTGTGTTATTGTATAGTAGTGAGACTATGGTCTGGAATAAGAAGTATAGATCTAAAGTTCAATCTTAGGGGCATGCTAGGTGTGAGAAGAATTGATAAAATGAGGAATGAACGTATTAGAGAGTTGTGTGGTGTGAAGAAAGGGGTAAACGAGAGAATAAATGAAAGTATGTTGAGATGGTTTGGTCATGTGGAAAGGATGAATGATAGTCGGTTGGTTAAGCGGATGTATAGTGGTGAGTGTGTTGGGAACCGACCGGCTGGGAGACCGAAGAAAAAGTGGATTGAGTCAGTAAAGGAATGTTTGCAGGAGAGAAATGTGAGTTTGGCAGAGGCGAGAAGAAAGGTGCATGATAGGAGAGAATGGCGGGGTGTTGTAAGGGGTATGGTTGTGGCCCACCTGGGCCAGGGGATGAACCCTACACTTGACGATTTACCATAGTGAGGATCCGTCGCGGTCCCGTGAAGCTCTAGGGTGGATTTTCTGATTGCGACGAGTTCTTACTAATTAATGGTACAGAGGGGGCGGTAAGGCTGGGCTTTCTTTTCGACTTTTGTCATATTCTCCTACTGCTTTTCTTTTCCGATGCATGTAACGCACCTTACTCCCAATCTTGGGGGAAAAAAAGGTAGATGAAGAAGAAGAAGAAAGAATATTATTATTATTATTATTATTATTATTATTATTATTATTATTATTATTATTATTATTATTATTATTATTATTATTATTATTATTATTATTATTATATTTATATTATTGTTATTATTATTATTATTATTATTATTATTATTATTATTATTATTATTATTATTATTATTATTATTATTATTATTATTATTATTATTATTATTTTGCTCAAAGGACGGAAACGTCCCCATAGAAGCCCATTTCTTGTTTATGTATTTATTTTTATAATAAATTACCAATTATATATTATGTAACACATCATGGACAGAATAAAGTATTTTTGATTTGATTTGATCTATTATTTATTATTATTATTATTATAATTATTATTATTATTATTATTATTATTATTATTATTATTATTATTATTATTATTATTATTATTTCAGGAATTACAGAAAGCAGAACAACAGAATATGAGGATTCTTCAAACTCGAGGTGAATTGACAGAGGAGCGTAAATCTGTGACCGAAAATCTTTCATCTTCTCTTTCAAAATTGCTGTCAAATTCGAATATTCTTGCTGACCTCCTTGATGAAGACCTTCCAGAAATGCCAAGTTTGAGTTCGTGTTTTTGAATTGGATTTTTGTAAATTAAAAATAAGGCTTACCTTTCAGGTTTCTCTTATGATAGAGTTAAAATAAATATATACATACAGTCATGTTTGCAAGTTCGTTCGGGGGGTGGGGTGAGAATATGCAGTACATCCTACATATATACACAAGTTAAACCATTTATCTTTCAAATAGTATAAACTCCCTCTTAATAAGCACCTCACCATCTTGAGCTTGATTTTCGACGCACGTATGACATTCAGGGTGTGTGGATCAATTTTATACATTAAAACAAATGATTGAGAAAATAAGAGGGAAGAAGAATAAATTGTATTTAGGTTTTATGGACTTACAAGTTGCAATAGGCGTATTACAGGATTAATAGGGAAGCTCTGTGGCAGTTGTTAGTGATATATGGTGTTGATGACAGGCTTCTGAATGGAATCAATAATATGTATAACGATAGTAAAGTAATTGGTTTAATATTAATAGCGGAGTGAGGCAGGGATGTTTTATGTCTCCTTGGTTATTCAAGTTGAATATGGATGGGGTTATGAAAGAATTAGATGTGGGGGTGGCAGGGGAGGGTGTTAGAATGATGGAGAATTGAAGAGAGTGGAGGGTGCCCTGCCTATTATATGCGGATGATTTGGTTTTGTGTGGCGAATCTGAAGAGAGTTTGAGAGGATTGGTAGAGAGATTTGGCAAGGTGTGTTAAAGGAGGGGTTTGAAAATAAACGTAGATAAGAGTAAGGTTATGGTTGTGAGTGAGAACAGTCCTCGGTATGAAGTTGTGCTGGATGATAAGCAGTTGGAATAAGTGGGGGAGTTTAAATATTTAGCCTATATGTTTTAATGAAAAGGGAACGGATGATGCAGATTGAAGTAGGAAAGTTGTTAATGGTAGGAAGGTGGTTGGGTTAATTAAATCCCTGGTGGATGTTAAGGGGTCCTAAGTCTTGAGTGCACTAGGGTCTTACATGAGGGTATGTTGTTACCTGTGTTAATGTATAGTAGTGAAACTATGGTCTGGAATAAGAGGTATAGATCTAAAGTACAATGTATTCAGATGGACAATCTTATGGGCGTGTTAGGTGTGAGAAGAATTTATAAAATGAGGAATGAACGCATTAGGAAGAAAGGAGTAAATGAGAGAATAAATGAAAGTACATTGACATGGTTTTATCATGTGGAAAGGATGGGTGATAGTCGGTTGGTTAAGCGGATGTATAGTGGTGAGTGTGCTGGGAATCGACCGACTGGGAGATCGAAAAAAAAGTGGATCGAGTCAGTAAAAGAATGTCTGGAGGAGAAGAATGCGAGTTTGGCAGAGGCGAGAAGAAAGGTGCATAATTAATAGGAGTGAATGGCGGGGTTTTGGCTATGACCCACTTGGGCCAAGGGATGAACCTTACACTGACGAGATGCCATAGTGAGGGTCCATCTCGGTTCCGTGAAGCTCTAAGGTGGATTTTCTGACTGCGACGAGTTCTCACTAAAAGGTATAAAGTGGGTGGTAAGGCTGGGCTTTCTTTTCGACTTGCGTCATATTCTTCAACTACTTCTGTTTCCAGTGCATGCTACTCACCTTACCCCAGTCTTGGGGAGAGACGGTGGGTGATGATAATTATATATATATATATATATATATATATATATATATATATATATATATATATATATATATATATATATATATATATATATATATATATATATATATATATATATATATATATATATATATATATATATATATATATATATATATATATATATGCTAGTCTAATTTTTGTAGAGTCTACGGAGGAAGAAGAAACGTTAGTTGAAGGTTTTGTAGGTGAAGGAGATAAAGGAGAAGGTTTTAGTCAAAATATTTGGGAAGATGAAGATTCAAAAGCTTTTTATACGTCTCTGCCTCAACTCAAGGCTCTTCTTCCTTCTATTTTGTATTCGGAATCAGAAAAGCCAACTACTACACCGGTATTTTTTTTAATGGTTTTTGTTTTTTCTTTTTGAGTTATGACATTATAAACAAATTCCTAAATTTATTGGTTTGCGCATAAAAATTTGAATTCTTTTTATTTTAAAATATTGTATAATAAATAATCAATGACTGCGTATGTTGTATAAAATATGAATTTCATTGTTAATACATTATATGGAAATCTGGAAATTCAATTTTTAATTTTTATAATTTTTATACAAAAGACAAAAATTTAATTAATTTAAAATTGCTTGAAAAGGGGCTGCTATTTGCTGCAGAATTTTGTTTCCTTTGAGCATCAATCATAAAATAGCTTATATTTAAATTATACAAATAAGAATATATCTAAAGCAGTTTTAGTATATACCTTTTTTTTTTTTTTTTTCCTTTTTTTTTTTTTTTTGAGTAGTCTCAACCTTGCAATCATTGGCATTCAAATTTCCAACAGAGGTAATAAAAAGATGAACATTTGACATCTTCCCTCTCTAATATTATTTTATTAGTATTCTTTATATTGATTAAATAATTACCAAAGACAAAACGAATATTGCCCTCCATAGCTGTCATCTTCTATATGAAACATGAAATATGAATTTTAAAACAGTATTGTTGGATCTTAAATACTTTTTGTACATTTGATTATTGAGGTGGTGTTAAAAGGACGATAGTGTTTATCTCTTCACACATATTCACTCCTCTCTAAGATAACTTCTCACCAGATGTTAAACAATTCTGAATTTTATATCCCCTTCTCATTCTTTGTCTTTCTTCTTCTATTTACTTTCCTTTGCTTCTAATTTTCTTGCCACTTTCTTAGACAATCTCCAAAATAAATAATCTAGAAACGGGCATTTGTACTCCCTCTAGAAGGTTCCCTCTCTAGCTTCGAACCCGGTACCACAGTAAAATAACGCTTACCGACTCGCTACCATATTTCCCACTGATCTTACCTGTGATAGTTTGTTTAGTAGTACTTTTAATTTTTGATTTTGATAGCTTTAACTTTAACGTTGCAAAATGCAGATTTTTTTTTAATTTCATTATCTTTAATATTTTGCATCATAAAAAAAAGGAAATTTTAATTATCAAAGATTTTATTTATTTGAAAACTGGTCTTAATAATAATAATTTAATAGCTATTACTTTTAAACACATAATTGAAGAATTTCATTTTTAAAACTGAATTCTATTTAAATTCTTCATTTTTTGGTTTTCATATAAAATTTTATTTCGGTGATAATTATAGCAATGATGACAAACAATAATAACAATACTACTACTACTAATAATAATAATAATTTATAATAATAGTAATAATAATAATAATAATAATAATAATAATAATAATAATAATAATAATAATAATAATAATAATAATAATAATAATAATAATAATAATAATAATAATAATAATAATGTATAAATAATAATAATAATAATAATAATAATAATAATAATAATAATAATAATAATAATAATAATAATAATAATAATAATAAAAATAATAGGTTACTGAAAATGTAGAGGAGACAGATTCTCAAGAAGATTTACTTGATGAAAACTTAGAGGAGGTCGACATAAAGAAAGAAGAGGAAGGTGATGAAGAGGCCTTACCACCCGAACTTCCTACAGAAGAAGAGGGTGAAGATCCTGGCAGTAACTCTAACAGGGTGCTCCTGGATGGTTTCCTAAATTCTCTTCCGAATTGTATAAGTCGAGATCTCATTGATTCAGCAGCACTCGAGTTTTGTTTAAAGTTAAACACCAAACCGTGTAGGAAAAGACTTGTTAAGTAAGAAACTCTTGTGATTAACTGAGTCTTTGAATGCAAAAGTGGTGTAAGCCAAAAATTCTGATTTTAAGAAAATTAAAATTAAAGTTGACCTTTTGTATTGTATTCATTGGGCAACTGTTTCATATTGGCTGTCATATCTTTAGAAATAATTAATGTAGACTTACAGCAATTTAGATTGAAGGTAGAATGATCTAATGGTGGTGAAAGTCTGATTTGTCGAAAAGAAAATGACTTACACCAATCTTGCATTTAACTGCTCAAATATTGTAGAATTTTTCGTTTCGTCATTAATGTTTAAAGATTTTTTGAATATACATAGTTTGTTCTTTTGAAATCAGGTCTATATTTCTCGTTCCTCGCACACGCCTTGACCTCCTGCCCTTCTATTCCCGATTAGTGGCAACATTACAACCTTTAATGCCTGACCTTGCTACAGACTTAGTCAGCATGTTAAAGTTGGACTTCCGATACCAAGTCAAAAAGAAGGTTGGTAA
>JABUQX010020567.1:10000-15000 GCA_015478945.1 Trachelipus rathkii | reverse complement strand
ATTATATTATATATATATATATATTATATATATATATATATATAATATATATATACAGCTATAATATATATATATATATTATATATAATATATATATATATATATATCAACCACATAACATTAAAACTTAGATATTGAGCTTCAAAAGGATGATTTAAGCGACTTAATTCCTATGGGAACATATGTAGGATGCTATTAATCATACTCTTTCTTTTAAGTCAGTTACATTATTTAATTTAAATACAGTAGTGGTAGCATGAATCCACTCGAGAACCTTAAACTCAATGAAGTGGGGGATGGCCTGTTGTAAGGTGGAGAGATGTTACGTCTATTTCTCTTAGAAGAGGTAACGACTGTAGAATGTCTTTCGTCTTCAGTCTCATAAGAAGAAAAAGATTCCCTTCGGGAGGGAAGGAGTTGGAGTCTTCCTAGGGGATGGAGAGTTTCTTAGGGTTCTAGCGAGAGTTTTTGAGGAAGTAGTAACCTTTCCCTTTCGTAATTTTTATTTTTTTTTATAAAAGGCATGTTGAAGTAGAGCTTTGAATCTGTTTGTGTCTTTTTGTTTTAGGATTAATAAATAGGAGGTTAGTTTTAGGGGAATGGGGTTATTAAAGGTGAGAGCGCACCACTGATTTTAGAGGGATAGCGATAAATTTTTTTTTTTTTTTTAATAGATTTCTTCACGCTTTCCCCACACTTTGGTTCGTAACGGTAATACACACAAACTTATAAAATAGGTTCACTGTTTTTTGTTGCACTATTCACTTTTGTTTTTAATATCGTTTATAATCACTCCTAATTCTACCAAGCTAATGGTTCAAGGTCACTTTAAAGGGACCACCAAATTATATGTAAAGTATATTTAAAAGCAAATGAATCTTTTACGACTGTAGGAATAATTAAATTGGAAGGTAAAATATGAATATTATATTGAAATAAGTTCTTAATCTTCAAACATATATTTTATTAATGTATGGTTTATATTATCAATAATAAGACACAGTTTAATAGTTTAAGCTATCAAAAACAATGTTGTGCCTCTTCTTGTATCATGGCACATTCTGAACAGTCTCTCATCTCGACAGGGCTTCACGTAGTGTAAGGCACCCTAGGGTGCTAAGCTTAATTCTTATTGGTCTATTCAAATTTAGTTAAACGTTCTGACGCTTTCTTAGAATAGTTGTCTTACAAAAATAATAATGAATAACATACAGAACACAAATACATTTATAAATTACAAATATGCACAACAAAGTCTTGTAATATTTATAAGAAACTATTTTATTGTTGTTTCATATATATATATATATATATATATATATATATATATATATATATATCAGATAAGAAAGTTACATTATATATCTATATATATAAATGTATACCGTAATATATATATTATATATATATATATATTATATATATATATATCTATATATATATATAATATATATTATATATATATATATACTATATATAATATATAATATATATATATATATATATTATATAGTATATATAATATATATAATATTATAATATATATTATATATATATATATATTATATATATATATATATATCAGGGATGGGGAGTCGGAGCGGGAGTCGGGAGTTGAGCGTTTTCAAGGGGTAAGGAGTCGGAGTCGGGAGTCGATTTTAAAAAAACGACTCCTTTCGACTCCCAAAACAATTTTGTATAAACTTTTCACACAAAAATTTTGAAAAACTTAATTGAATTTTTATTATAAAATACGTACATTTTTTTATTTTGACATTTGTTTGTAGGGAATTTATATTTTATTTTTAATTTTTCCTTATATTAAAAGAAAAGAAAACTTTTTCCAGCGATATTTTAACATTTTCTATATTATTTTTTCTTCCTGAGTCCGAATACGCTAATATTTTTCTTGAGAAACCAGTAGTTCATCCCCTACCGCCCAAATAAACATTTGGCTTAAATGATGCAGATATATATATATATATATATATATATATATATATATATATATATATATATAATATATATATATATATATATATATATATATATATAATATATATATAATATATAATAATAATTATATATATATATTATATATATCAGGGGCGACTCGTGTATAGGAGCAATGGAGCGACCGCTCCTCCTTCATTAAGCGTAAATTCTGAATTATAACAATTAAAACTATGTTTTCAATTTATGATAAATAATTGAATGCAAATTTTAAAAATTGTCTTGTAATAAGACAGAAACGTACGATGATTTAGTCTAATAATAAGAAATTTAATAAACATACTTGTATCAGTTGTATGTAGTTTTTTTTTTAATTTCTATTTATAAAAGAAGTCGGGAGATCGAGCAAAATCATTTTCGCTCCAGTCTTGCACCTAAAGTAATGTAAAAATCATATGTCTGGCAGCAATACAGAAAGAGGTTGTAAAATATACTAGTTTGGGGCGATTAGCGTAATCGCCAGGTAATTATTAGTTTATTATTATTATTATTATTATTATTATTATTATTATTATTATTATTATTATTATTATTATTATTATTATTATTATTATTATTATTATTATTATATATATATATATATATATATAATATATATATATATTTATATATATAATATATTATATATATATATATTATATATATATTATACTATATATATATATATATATGTATATATTATTATTATTATTATTATTATATATATATATATATATATATTCCAGAAGTTGGAGATTTCGTTAGAAATATGTCACTAATTCCAACCTTTTTCACAATCTCCTCAGGGATGCTCTGTATTAGATGAAATTATTGGGAAACAATTTCCAAAAACTGTTAAAACAAGATGGAATTTTAACATCCGAACTGTAAACATAGTTTTTGAACATAGAGAGCCATTGTTAGAGTGCTTTGAAAATATTCAAAATGAAAGCAAACAACGAGGAACACAGAATATTGACTGATCCTCCTTTTGTATTTTGGCTCACTCTTTATCGCCATATAATGCCACACATAGATAGTTTCTTTAATAATAAAATTCAATCAAGAAATGCAGACATAATTCTTATGAAACAAGCTGTGAGTAAAATACAATTAGAATTAGGAAAGATTAAAAACAGTATGATCATCATAATGAAAGTAACTGAAGGAACGTATGATGTTTGTGAGGTGAAGAGATCGTTAAATGCTTCCAATTACTACGAATTTAA
Organism: Trachelipus rathkii; assembly: GCA_015478945.1. Classification (NCBI taxonomy): domain Eukaryota; kingdom Metazoa; phylum Arthropoda; class Malacostraca; order Isopoda; family Trachelipodidae; genus Trachelipus; species Trachelipus rathkii. The sequence goes on along the minus strand of JABUQX010020567.1, from coordinate 11,779 downwards.
AAAAGCTGCTGAGCATGAAGTGTGTGACATAATAATATCTTGGTCTAAGGAGAGGTTTTTGTTTAGTGATCATCTAGTATCATCTCCACTTTTCAAGTGTGAACACTTTAAATTTTATAGAACCTCATTCCCCACAGTTGCATTTAAAAGACCGTAACTGTTTATCCATTTTTTAACATATCTTGAGACACAAATCTGAACTTGAAGTTATGTATTCCTAGAGAAGATTTTTAACTTCGGAAAGGAGCTCTTGATTCTTTGTTCCAACATACGCATATTTGGAGGTATTTTATACCTTAACTTTGGAAGCTTGTAACTCAAAACCTATACGTGATACAAGAATTCTAAAATCATTTTCGGAATCTGCATGAAAATACGTATAGTTTCACCTAATTTTATTTCAGTTACGAAAAATTTCCCAAAATTTGTTGACTAGTGTAATCGTCAAAATGTGTGTAGGAAATTTTCCAGTGTGAGTCGGGAGTCGGGTTCAAAGTTAAAAAAATCGACTCTGTTTTTGAGTCGGAGTCGGGAGTTCGGTTTGTTTAGAATCGCACTCTGGGAAGTCGGAATCCGGGAGTCCGGTTGTTTTTAGAATAGACTCTGAGGGTCGGAAGTGGGGAGTTATTTTTTTTTTCCCGCTCCCCATACCTGATATATATATATATATATATAATATTATATATATATATATATGATATATATATAATACTATATATTATATATATGATATATATAATATAATATATATATATTTATATATATATAACATATATATATATATATATATATATTTCTGAATTGGTGATCAACGATAAGTTGGCTTCAATCGGTGAAAAAATCGGCATATTTTTTTAAAATCGTCATCGTCATCGGCAAATTTCGCCGATTATTTTGCCGATTAATTGAACAAATATTAAGAATTTTGAATAATATTAAAACTCAATAATAATAATAATAATAATAATAATAATAATAATAATAATAATAATAATAATAATAATAATAATAATAATAATAATAATAATAATAATAATAATAATAATAATAATTTTATATATATATATAATATATATTATATTATATATATTTATATATTATATATATAATATATAATATATATATCTATATATATATATAATATATATATATATATATAATTATATATATATTTATATATATCTATATATATATATATATATATATATATATATATATATAATATATATATATATAAATAAATAATAATAATAATAATAATAATAATAAAAATATATATATATATATATATATATATATATATATATATACCCATTTTGCTTATGGTATGTATGACATTCCAGTGCCTAATGGTTCGCATTTCTGTTATGCGTTCATATCCACACTCATCCTCCAGACAACATATCATATACACATACTTATATCCAAACCTCTCTTCTAGACAACCATCTTGCAGACATCCTATCCCTTAATATCCATAACGTGTAGGAGAAAAAATTGCCCCACATCGTATGTCCTGCGTGTCGTAGAAGGCGACTAAGGACGGTGGTAGTTAGGTTGCTGCTACTACACTTATTCTTTTGCCAGGAATGTTAATGCATGCCTCGGAGAAGCGTGTGATCGCAAGTAAGCGCCCTTCTATTCTTCGGCGAAAATGTATGAATCGTAAGGTGAATATGAAATGTCAGAGGAATCAATGTTGAGGAGAAGAGGAGAGAGTGATGGATGTATTTAGAAAGGGCAAATTTGATTTGCTCGCTGGTGACTGAACAAAGATGA
>JABUQX010020567.1:0-2500 GCA_015478945.1 Trachelipus rathkii | reverse complement strand
GCCAAATCCCTCTACAAAAACTATAAAACTCTTTTTCATTCTCCACACAAAACCAAATCATCCGCATATAATAGGTAGGGCACCCTCCACTCTCTTTCATTCTCCATCATTCTAACACCTTCCCCTGCCCTCTCCCACTCTAATTCTTTCATAACCCCATCCATACACAATTTGAATAACCAAGGAGACTAATCAAATCCCTGCCTCACTTCGCTATTAATATTAAATCAATCACTTTCAACTCCATTTATTCTTACACACGCTTCACTATCGTCATACATACTTTTGATTCCATTCAAAAGCCTACCAACAACACCATATATCACTAACAGCTGCTTCCCTAGTAATCCTATCACACGCCTGTTGCAAATCCAGAAAACCTAAATACAATTCATTCTTCCTTCTCTCGTCATTTTCTCAATCATTTGCTTCAATGTAATGATTTGATCCACACATCCTCTACCACTTCTAAACACACCTTGTTCTTCACCAATCAGTCCCTCTGTCACTCGACGCACTCTTTCTACCAAAATACCAGCATATATCTTCCCTACAACACTCAATAAACTAATTATATTAATATATATATATATATTTATAATATAATATATATATATATATATATATATAATATATATATATATATATATATATATATATATATATATATATATATATATATATATATATATTATATATATATATATATATATATATATATATAATATATATTATATATATGTTTTGCTCAGTGGGTTTAAGGCGAAGGCGAGCGTTTGGCTCACCTTAAGAACAGGATTCCCTCTCAGTATGCGGTTCGAGTTCTCGTTCGGCCATGTAAACGGAATTGACAACAGAAAATTGTCGTTAGTAGGAAGATTTCTGCAATATTGCGTATTTGCCAGTTTACGGCAATATGTTGGTTTACACTAATCTTAAATACACACCTTCCACTACAAACCATAGCCAACACATACAACAGAACAGTCTATTCACAAACAAAATCACTCTTCTCATGCTTCTCGCATTGGAAAAGCCTTGTACTAGGATGCGAACCCACGCCTTACGGTGGCAAGCATTCCGACTATGTCGCGCTGAAGCAGGGCCTGCTATCGGGCCTAAATATTCCTGCACCTTCCACTTGGTCAGAAACCATACAAATACTTTCCCTGACCAATTACCTCAGGTAAGAGGCTATGTTGTGAATAATAAATAAAAATAAATATATATATATAATATATAATATATATATAAATATAATATATATATATATATATATATATATATATATATATATATATATATATATATATATATATATATATATATATATATATATATATATAATATATATATAAAATTAAAAAATAAATATTATATATATAATTATATATATAATATTATATATATATATATTATATACTTACTTACTTACTTACTTACTTACTTACTTACTTACTTACTTACTTACTTACTTACTTACTTACTTACTTACTTACTTACTTACTTACTTACTTACTTACTTACTTACTTACTTACTTACTTACTTACTTACTTACTTACTTACTTACTTTGTGGCCCCCCGTTCTTCTCCTATGAGAAACGGTCGATCTCGAGGTATTGCGCCACCACAGTAGATCGACCCCATAGATTCGTCATGACAAGTGTTTCAAAGTTACCTCTGATGCCTGTCAGGTCCAAACAGTTTAGTAAGAGGTGTTGTGTGTCATCGATTGTCTGAGAGGTTCATCTTTGACAATAAGGGGAAGGAGCGTTATGATATAACTACGGTATGTTTATATTCCTAAAGGGAATGTGGTGCCCAGAGCGAAGATGGGGCAGCAGTACTCTGGTTTGTCGATCTAAGCAAAGTTCTGTGGGAGATATTTCAGATGGGCGCTCTTGAAGTACGGTATTGACTGGATGTTCAGAGATCGCTCTTTGTTTTAATTTTGTGTGGATGTGTTTGATAATAATAGATCTATCTTGGGGTATAGGGGGAATCGTAATGATTTGCTAGACGAAAGGAATAGGGAAAGGATGGTCAAAAGGCTTCATATGCAGTTTGGGCATCCTGGTAAGGAAAGGTTGTGGGTTTTAATGAAGAATTTTTGTTTGTGTGAAATGATGGATGGGAGTAGAGGGGAGAAAGCCTGTTATTGCTCTTAAAACTCTGTTTTGCACGATTTCCAGTTTGTGGATGTTAGTCTGATATTGTAGGAGCCCAAGCGGCCGACATAGTTTAAGTTAGGGCGATGTCTGAAAATTATTGTAAGGGACTCTTTTTGTTGGCTAAAATTTGTTTCGGTTAGCGCTTTCATCACATTCAATGTATGTTTGGCTTTGAAGGAGATGTTTTGTGGGGGGTGAATGACGTGTGTGTATCGAATGTTAAGCCGAGGAGGATTTGTTGCTTATTATGAGGGAGCCTGTTGTTTATTAGTTTCTTACGAGAGAGTCTGTTGTTGGAGAGGAGAATTGGTAGATGGATGTTAGCCTG
>JABUQX010020566.1:37500-78867 GCA_015478945.1 Trachelipus rathkii | reverse complement strand
AAAGAGGAATCATTTCGAAGCGGTATACTATAGAACCTATCCTATTCCAAATTTTAATTGTTCATAAACTATTATCATATCTGCTAAAAATTCTTATAGTACTATGGGTTCCTCTGATCACTCTCAGTAGTTCTCTGTTTCATTCACTGTATTTAATTCTTCTGCTCTATCTAGTCTATACCAGTGTGAAACGAACCTCCGCCTATGCACGAGCGAGAAAACGTTTTTGGATTCAGCTTTGCGGTCAGTACTTCCTTTTGATTTCCCATAGAGAAAAATAGAACAATACCAAAGACTCTAAAATTCTTAAAACAACCCCGTAGAAATAGGTCAATCCTATCGGAGGTGTGCATAAAAGAATCTTAGAGCTAAGTTCCGCTAAGGCTATGGAGTCGTGCACACCCCATGATCTTTACCTTCAACTAAACCTGATAACCTTAGTTTAGCTCTGCTTTTTTTTCGTGCTTAATTAGCGCACAGGGCACGACTGCCTCTTTAGGTAATTCACTGTCATCTGGCTCAATTCCAAGATAACACTTGTACAGTGTAATCATTTCTGGTAGTCCACACATTCGTGAAACAACTTTTCTATTACAAACTCCTCATTGAACCTTAACAAATAATAATTCTCAGCATGAATGTAATGTCCGAAGCTATAGAAATTCTTAACTGGTTCTTTTCCTGTATAACCAACAAAAAATCCCACCAAAATTCACCAAGATCTTTCATTCTAGATCATTTTTATCAAAAATTAATGTATAACTAAACTTCTTAATCTTCACTCTTTCCTCTCTGCCCAAAGTCTTTCGGTGGTTACGTATAATTGAATAAGCTAAAGGGCACATAATAGGTTAAATGCCGTATTCATTCTTTCACTAATAGCTGAAACCCTATCTTGCTCACAAAAAATTATATCTATACTTCAATAATTTCTCACCTTATGATTCTATTTTCACGTTTCGGCTAATTTCCTTCTTGCTCTTTCATCGCTACCTCGCCTCCCACCTCTGACCTGTCACTACGGCTAACTCAACCTTCGCCTATTTTTCTTTTGATAAGATGATCTATTTCTTTCTTTTGATCAGAGGATTAACACTAAGACCAGGCGTAACGGTATCAGGCAATGGCGTATCATACGTCGACCTATACGCTATATCTCAACTTGTGATATCTACAGAGCTTGAACTCTTAACACTAAATGTTAGACTAATAAATTCTCATAGTAACTCTGCCTCTTTCTAACCAATTGAGTTCCATACTATTCTTATTAATTTGCTCGAAAAGATAGACTAATGTGGATCATAATCAAAGGGAACACCAATATCTCCTCACACCCATCCATCCTATACCATACGTAGCTTCTAAAATCTAACGTCATAAGCGTTCTTTCTGTATTCTATAGTTTTCGAGCATCCCACTAATAAACCTAGCAGGACAGATATAAATGAAACACAATTACATTTCACAATTTTAACATACAACAAAATAATTGTATATTATATAATCTTTTTATCTCTGCCCTCCATGAACGGGCTTTATTCGTCGACTAACAACGCTTTACCTGGCCGATCCCCTTAACTAGTATTCTAGTATTCCCATCTTTAGTTCATCCTTGGTGCTCATCATATCCTTCTTATACTCTTAAGCGTGATGCTGCCGACCCATTGTCTCAGTCACCCCCAAACACTTAAATACAAAATAAATTTATAAAACACTAATAAGTACAGATACAGGTAGTTAGACCCTTAGTGGATTTCTGTTTTATCCCAAACATTAAACTCTTATCTACTATTATCAATTAAACGACCCTACTCTCTATTAGTGGTCATTCCACATATCGACACATCACATATGCCAGACTAAAATTCAGTGAAAACTATATATCATATATTTCATTTACTATTTCCTTAAAGATACTATTTTAAGGATAGAACATTTAACTGTTTCTACACACACACAAAAATTAATTTGCTCACCCACACAGCCTAGAAATGGTGGTTGACCATTCTTTTTGGACTTCAAACAATCAGCTCATTACTGATACTTTTTTATCGAATTTCAATAATCTAGCGGGAAATTATTGCAGGTATTCTACACGGTCTTGACTTGGTACAGACTTTACTCAAAAAGCTCACGTTATTCTCCATTCTTTCCTTCACAACATCTAAATAAATATTACGCTTCCTCAACTACAGCATATTCACGACAAATCTGGCCATATTTCAAGTTTGCTTGTCCTGAAACAACATAAACTCACAAACCCATACATACTGTCACATGTTTCTTTATATTGACTTCCTTAGGTAAGTATTATATTATGTCTACGATGACCTTGATAATTAGGAAGCAGTCTCAATCAATTCACTATTCGTACACTGTCATAAAACACGTCTTCTTTAATAATAGGTTGTGTCAACTCTGCTAGGCGGCATTCTGAAGTTTCTTCACACCTACCTCAAGATTGTTGTTGATATTTTTAGGGGTTGTCGCTTTCACGCCCGTATAGAGTATGGCCCTCACGCCAATCATAGAAGATCGATTCCATTCTCTCACCTATCTCTCTTCCAAACTATGTAGTTTGAGTCTCACGGCGTCATTTCGCGTGCGAATCTTCATCAATTATCGATACATTGCTTGACAGAATCATATTTCTCAAAACTCTCAAATAAATCCAATTCTGCTATTATCAATAACGGGATCAAATAGCGTAGTCATATCTCAGAAGTTCGAACTCTTCTTTAAATCAACATACTAATCCTCCTAATTCAAACTGTGAGAAGCGCCTCTTAGCGACTACACCTTCAACACGTACTCATATATTTCTCTAGTGCTTCTTGCGTCTTACGCTCAGACTTAACAGCTATGGCTCAACTATTAACACATCAGTAACTACTCACTGAGTCAAAAAAAATAGTTCGAAAAACAATCACTTTCTCCGAACTTGCCCGTTCATCAAGAGGGCGCCAAGCATGGTGTGGGTGCTAGGGGGGGGCCATGCCCCTAACAACTAATATGTATACAGAAAATAAATATAATGACACTTATACAAATAGATATTTCCGAGACGATCTGTTTTTTAAGGGTTTGTTAAGTTAGACCCAAGGTCATAATGTCTAGAAAAAATAAAACATACATTCTAAATCAAAACGACTCCAAGATATTTAATTACTATGATCATAATAGAATAACATTATTTAAACAACTAAATTCTAACCTTTAATGTGACAACGGTCTTTATTACCAAGAATACACCGTATATTAATTTGTATTACGAATTACTCTCTTTACAATAAAACGTCATTGATAAATGTCTTCTATCTCTTGAAGTTGTACATATTGGAACTCTATATGTAACGTTCTTAACTAGCTATATGGATAGCCTTATATTTTAATCAAGACAGCTCGAGCTCATTCTGTCTTATTTCATCCTGTGCTAGACACGTCAATCAAAGATCATGTCTTGTAAATAAGATCAAACTGGCGAGTTTGCTCATATCAAGCTGACCTATAATACGAGAAATAATGCACTTAGAAGCGCGGGTACTCACGGTCTTAAAGCACATATTTCAGCACAAATATCCCCATTGCAGTGTTGCAACCAATTATGCACCATAATCAAAAGAATCCAATGGCCAACGAATAAGTTATTCACACGAAAACTAGTTACTTAGGCAGACAGCTAATATAATTTAGAAAGCAACCGACACAATAGAATACTTTCTGCCGGAAACACAAACTTGCACTCGAATATCTAAAACTTTCATTTGACGATATAAACACCGAATCCATGATGATAGATACAACGGAAATATTTCAGTTATGACAGAACACTCAGACTTAAATATAAAAGACAACTGACAGAATTCAAGAATATCACTACGCGATGGATCGCATAATGTGAAATTGAAAAGAAAAACGACTCCACTATCGCAAAGGTTCAGAAGAAGTAATCGGCACTCGTCCGGAACGTCTCCGCAGTCGACTTTCAAAATTTGTGTGAAATTATCATAAAAAACATGAAATTTTTTTTTTAGTGTCTTACTCCATATTGGCAGATGAAACTGCGGATTTTGTAACCTGATTGAACATGGGAACAAGTATTATTCCTCATTAACACAATATAACGACGATATATTTATGACCTATGAAGAATACTACTGAATATAGTCGCGAATTAAAATTCCCCTTGGGCGTGTATGACAGTTCTTAGAAGGCTTCTTGTAATCCATCTCTGACCCACTGAACAAACGATTAGACATCTTCCCCTGATTTTTAAGAACAAGCAAGGTTCATCTGAGTCCTATGCGTTGGTCAGCCCAAAGGGGTAACCGAAGCAAGCATAGCTCAAACTATCAGGGAGGGAAGGATTGTAGCCCCTCAGGGTTCGAAAACCTCCTTCTGCGTACTCCGACTGAAAGAACGTAATAAGACATTACTGTTCTAAGCATTTGCTAGCTTTAAGGATCGGCTCTAATATTGATATATTCATATGATTCTTAAAGTATTACGATTATTGCCCCCGAAAGCAAACCCCTTGAAACATTCTAAGAATATCTATTGGTGTACAATAATAAGACAAAACCCTTTTCACACGACTCCACACCTAAACAGCTAGACAAATGAATATTCACAACTTCAACAGGATTTGCCTAATCTCGTGTGAAACCTGTTGGTAACGGTGACCTCTCAATTCAACATATACCTACAAGTCTATATTGCTTTACACATCTTTCCATACAATTACAAATCTACTGGATTATGGAGATTTAATTGCGGGTATGGAACGGCATAACTTAGATTCAACCTGATCCAAGAAAACACACCAGTTTAATTAATTCTAATTTATTCTGGTTTCTGGCACCCAAGACCGCCCATATTATTTCATATTTATTCCCATTAAGATAAGGGGTCTTCAGTCGAGATACAGCCTAATATATTTTGCTATTAAGTTGATAACGAGTCGTATATCAATTATTTCAACAAAGTCCAAACAGAACAACCACTATTCTCCTTAAGCACTGACCTCTTGATCATGATCCAAAGAATCTCTGAAGGTTGTTCAAAAACAACACTGCATATATATCTGACTCGACATTCAACCCAAATAATTCTGGCATACTGATATCATGCTGTAATCGCCCCAATGCTCCGAATTATTGACTGCCCCGAGTTCATTAGTCAGCAAACTTGCACTCAAATATTCAGACAAAATCAGTTACAACATAAATTCATCAACAACGCATTAAATGCAAATTCATCCTGTCTGACACACTAATATCTAGCTGCATTATATGGATCAGGACGATCCATTGTGTTCACAAACTCAATAGATGCTCTTAATCTTGACTTATTCAAACATATATCATCTCTTTTATAGGCAACTCAGATTGTTTACAGAAGACAACGTCGATTCAGCATTCTTTATCTATTTTTTATTTGCAACCACCAGCCCACATTTCTTCCGTCTTAATATGTTTAGAGCTCGATCGACAAAAGATATTTAAGAACCGCTATGCAAGTTCTGATTGAGAAAGTAATACAACAATGTATAAGTTTCCAGTAATTTTTTATATCGATAGATCACTCTCGACATAGTGGTGTTAATATTCAAAGCAATTACCACAAAACCTTTCTAAAATATCAAATATCAACTACGACTTGACAGAATCATTATATGCTTTACGCACCTACAAAACCCAATGAAATGTTTATCATCATTATTGGTGTACTAACATTTAGTAGCATGGTATATATCAAAGTAGATATGGATACAAAGTATGAAACGCACTTAAGGACATTACTAGAAGGTCGTTAAAGCCGATTTCCGCTTATTTCCTGCAAATCGAACAAACCTGTCAATCATTTTACTCTCGCAATAGGTCACATAAGCTCATACCTCTCCCCGCATGTCTTCATCTGTTATTCAACCATTGAACACGCCTTTAAAGTTCAAAAGACACTGCCCTAGATGAAAGAGTAACACTATAAGGACTGTGAAGCATAATGGAAAATCAGCACCTGAACATTAATACAGCGTCTTAATAAACTTGTACGATGAGTTAATGTCATACAACTTAATGTGAAAAAGGGAAAAATGAACGAATTGGAAAACAATGTAATTGCGAAATTCGCTGAAAACATTTTAGCTCTAGTTTAAGATTTAAATATTTAATTTACCACTCAGGACTCAGTACTAGCGACGCCCCAAAAATAGTTTACTTTATCTCTGCAGCCCTGATGACATGATTTGACTGTAATGTCACGATTTACAAAGGAATAATTAGTTCCATGTTGTAGACTTGTTTATTTTTTAATTTTTTTATACACTGAAATAATTTTTTATATCTGTTGATGACTAACACAGTATAGCTTGCAAATCTTGCGTACATAACACACAGATATATATGATATATATACTATATAGTATATATATATAATATATGATATATATATATATATATATTTATACATATATATATTATATATATACTATATATATATATATATATATATTATAGTATATATATACTTCTCACTCAACCTTTGGCCCCTAAATGTAAATCTCTGCTTACGCCATGCTCCGTTATTATTTCCAAACTACCTTAGTAAACACTTTGTTGCATGCAGTACTGTTAATAACACGGGGTAGCGAATATCTTCTAATTTTTGTACAATTCCGGCAAAGACTAAAGGCTAAATTGTTGTAACTGTACACATTCCGCCAGCGACTATTTGTTTGACTTGAGAAAAAGGTGATAAAAGATAATTATATAAATATATCAACATTACTAAAGTATATGATAAATAAACTAATTTTCATTTGGACAATAGCCATGTGTAGTATCTATATCGAAGTATCTCGTAAATATATATAATTATACTATATTATATATATAGTATATAATTGATATAATATTATATATATGTAACTATTAATATATATATATAATAATAATATATGATTCGAATTTTTTTTTAATTTTTGCATTGACTTTCGCATTCCTACAACTATTAATAATAAATATTTGCAGTTGGACTGTTAGAGTACTCTGAATTGTTAATAGAAAATGTTTCAGAAAAATTTTAACAACATTGAGTGAGAAATTGATTCAGAATTACTTGACTCGTGCCGTCTCAAGGTAGAGACTAGGGGCTGAAAACCTCCTTCTACAATCTGAAAATAACCAGCAACATTATAAAGAGTAAATTACGATTGGCCTCTTGTCCCTATTCTTCACAATCGCCTGAGCTAATCACTTTCGCACTCTCAAAACTAACGATTTTATCATCAACTAAGTTTTGATATGCAATAAGTGTATGCAAGAACATGGTATCTCTGTATTAACTCAAGTGGTTGGCGTTTGGGAAATTATCCTCGACATACACAATTGTGCATAAATAAAATTGCATGAAAAAATTATCTCCAGTACAAACATAATTTAAATGAAATTTATTGGGCAATCGTAATATAATACCTTTCTGGACACAGAAAGTAAATGACGATCGGCAGCTTCTGGTGGTTAAAGCAACTATATCATACACTCAGAAAAGTTAGGGATGATCCAAACACAAAGACCCAAAAACCTTTTTTCAAAAATATCAAATACTTTTTTTTACATACAAGAACATCAAATTTTTAAACCACAAAATCCAAAAATTTTACCAAATTTAACTTTTTTTGGACAAAAATAAGTAAAGGGTGTAGAAAATGTTGACATAGTGAGTAAAAGAGGTAAAGGATTCCCAATTCCCACGCTAAATTAAGAACTGAATAGGCTGATTTTTAATTATATAAGCACGAATTACATCAAAAAAATACAAGTATTACCTCTACACAAAAACCTTCGTTTAGAGAACAATGAAACCAAAAATCATCTTAACAAGAGCACATTTTGGACCTATTTAACTTGTTAATGTCAAATTATTTGACACCAAAATTATATTGTATATGGAAGGATAATCTCTCTGCATATATCGAACCACGCTTCCGAACATTCTTTCGCGTAATATATGTACGGCATTAGCAGACAGTAACATCGGTACATCTTTCAACAACCACTCATCACATAGGAAATCCTACAGAGATTATATATTCTGTTGATAGAAAGTAATGATAAAGAGTATAACTAAAGTTTCAGACTTCCGATAACTGTCTTCTACAATCTAAATATTACCTACAATACTTCCAAAGGTTAGCTTTCTCAACCGCATAGTGACGAATGGTCAGATAACTCTCAAAAACAGGTTTACTCCTTATGATTTACTTTGTTGCTATTCATCCAGCGTTGGCCAAAATGGTTATTGGTCAGGAGCCGGTCGAAATTACTTGTAGTCAGTGACTTCTGAATCCTCTCACTGATATGTCATGCCACGGATAGAATATATACCAATATCAATGCACGTTATTTTTAACTGAGAACATGTTATTCAGCTTACTGAAATCTTTTAAAAGGTCGTTCTCATTTGAGACGTATGCGTAATAAACGAGTGCACAAATATATATATGACCAATCTCTGTTATATATACTCCTGAGATCCTCGTCAACAACACAAATTCTCTAACACATCAGTTCACATGCATGCGATTATATATTGCTGTGAAGTGACATCTCCTTCATTAACTAGTGTAGCTCGGAAGCTTCTCATACAAGGAATAGGTAATTCGCGAACAACTTTACATAATATTCCTTGACGGATGAGAGACATATGTATAAGGAAAATACAAATATAAATTTACACGCGCACACACTCCAAAATTTAAGTTCGCTTAACTTTCAGTAATACAGCAATGCGCACGTTACTAACCATCGGAACACCCATACTGATTAATTCCTCAATCGTCCTAATAACGTTTGCAGAATTGAAGAAATCACTGCTTAAAGGCAGACTTAACTTGTATTGAATCTATACTCACACTTGCAGTTGTCAGTTATTGACTTCGCGGAGCTGCTTATCACTGCAAAATATCAAAAAATAAATGTCATCTCCTATCCACAACATTGTACATGAGTAATACTATATTATCTACGACCGAACTCAATCTCGTAAATATTGTACTCAATGATCATTATCTAAATTCCGATATACGTCACAAATATCACTGATAATCAGCAATCGCCCTCTGTCACTCTAGGGTCTCATCTACTAACCTCTGCTATAACTCTGAGAGAGTATTCAATCCTTCAGTAACGAATACAATCTAGTCGAAGGATTATTATTCAGAAATGATGCGGAGACACACGCAATTCCAGACAATGAATCCATGTAAATCTCCTCCTCTAAAATTACCTATTACTATTCACAAGTAGTTATACATTTTGTTGGTAATCATTTGACGTACATTAATGAGGTGACACATCCGAAATCATCACGGTATTATTATTTGAAAACGTATTTTGATAATTCCTCAGGCAAGGCTCACTCACCGTTAATTCTTGCATAAAACCTCGGAATACTGGAATATCAAGCTACGTCCCGCTAAGCACATGTCTTGGATTTCCCTACAAAACGTTAAGCTAATAACTTTTACACCCGTCGTAATCACTGTTGCTGCTCCATAAAATATAAGCATTGTTAAACCTTGCTCATTTCTATACCACTACTCTGACTTTTATTCACACGCTTTTCTCTCGTTAGTGTGAACTAAACTTGCTTTAGACTTTTCACACTAACACATTCCTATACCTATTGAAGGGTCTCAATAGCTTATAACAATAACTCTTACTTAGTATTATATATACATACCAATAAGAACTCATATTTATTACCTCAATAAAAATATAAATATTTCGCATAATTTTCATATTTTTATTCCACGCGTTAAGTGTTCAGTAGTCAGTTTACTTTAAGAAATTTTCTGGTAATTTAGGTTTTTACTAGGATATATAAAAAACTAAATACAAAACTCACCAATAAATTCCAATATGATTTTCAAACATTTCACATTTAAGATAATTAAGAAACGTATTTTTTCCCAAAGGATTATTCATTACAGATTAGCGGCAACCTATACATCAGGGCGAGAGAAACGATTTCCTTTTCATGGAGGTTGGCAGGAAAACCCCGCTCAGCAGGCTCTAACTGTATAACTCCTATTACGGCACTAATGTATAGAACAGCACAAGATCGTACGTGTGGTTTTCTAAACGACAGTAGAGTATCACCAGATTAAAGGCATACTATCTTTCTATTCATGCGAAAAACACGACATGTTGCAACGCGACAAGTCTCCCACATAGACACAGAAAATGTTGTACTACGGAAAATAAGGATGGAATAGACCATTAAACCTATAATACAAACGAACGAGTTGTCTGGGACTTTTGCTTCCAATGCTTCTATGTAAATTCTATGCGAGAGCATGACACCCATCTACCGTCCAACACGGACCCATTAGATTCCTTGTTTACGCCTCAAAGCGGCGACAGCACATGCGATCGAGCATGAGGCACATTCCTTACAATGCGCATTAATGTCCACGGCCAAAACCACGGCCTCTGAGGATTCATATTCTAACCGGCTTGTAAGTACCACAAATAAAACGAAAGCAAAGAATTAAAGTCCGTTGCAGTCACCCAATTATGCTCACGATCAACGCTTCGAAAGATATACGGGAAGAGCGTTCTATAACCAGTGGTGCCAACCGTCCTAAGCTTTCGACGTTGGCAACAATGTTGCCTCGCGTACCGTTCTACTTGTACCAATCAACCCCCCGTTGGTACGGGTCGATCCTCGTTCACAAAGACGACTCGACTGACTTCTCCGCATCGATACTGCGCAAACATTTCTAAATCGAACGTATTTAATTAATAATATAAATGGACTCTAAGTTTTACGAAAATTACTAAGCTAAATGGGAGAGATACTTTGATATAAGGTTAGTCAGTTCGATTCCGACATAAATCTATAGGCATTTCTTGAAGAATGGTATGTGTACATGCATCGCTACCTTCTCTAAAGCTCATTCTTTCGAGACTATATCTTCTCCTATTTCTCTTGGACCTCTAACTCTTGTCTAGTGTATCTTATCAGACCTCGTTACCATCTAATATAAAAAGTCTCTGCTAGAGAAATGGAGGATAAATCTACCAGTTAAATTTTACAATTTTACTTTCATTGGTAAGCGGTGTGGTTGCATACCAACAACATTCAGCCGCGATATATTTAGTTTACTCTTAGGAAATAACATCTGCGGCAAAGAAAATCTACGGTCTCACATTCCTCACTTCATCTTTCAAATGTGCTCCTCCAGATAAGTTATAGTAATCCCTATTTAGAAGTTGTCCTCCTGCGTAACTACAGTATAATATTCGATTCAATCTTATCTTCTACAGATCGCTCGCTTTTCCAGAGAAATTTCATAAATTGGCGCAGCTTTCTCTAAACGACGTTGCTTATGGGCAAAATTCAAAGGCTTCTCTTAAAATATATCAGACCTTTAATTGTATATTTTAACCTCATTCCTCATCTAACAAATTCACCTCACACTTTCTCATTCTCACCCTTACACGAATACTGCTCTAAATGTCTGGAACACGTTATTTACATACATACCAAGTAACTTATTCCTTAGACGACTAGACAACAAAAAGAGTAGAACTTGTCATTTGAGACCTCGCAACTCATTGATTATGTACTGAGAGAATTCTCAATGCTCTACGAGATTGCTGGAAATTTTCTTAATTCAATTACGCCATTTGTCTGACTTACTTTAGTTGAGATACCAGTTATAACCATACTAAAATTAGCACCTCATCAAATTTGGCCCAAAAACCTTGCAAAAATCCTGTATATTAGAACAGAATAACGCTTGTTATACTTAACATTTAGGGTGGATTCGGGTTACACCCTCCTTTTTGGATAGTGTTCGAGGCTAATGGCTAAGAGACTAATAATACTGTCCTAATATCTGTTCTAATTACCTTTATAGGCAAATTATCGTTTCTGCATATTTATAAAAGACTTCCAAACACTCTTCTTTTAATCTGGATCGGATATCTCCACAATGGTCTCCACCAACACCGGCTCATGCGCTGCAATAACTCTGAAGCCATAAACTTGCACTCTCTACACTAATAACCCGCAAACTCCATTATGCGTTACGCCTTCTCGTAAACACAAGACCGTAGACAATTCACCATTACTCTTCAACCAATGAGTATTTGTGCTGCATATTGTGTAGGACAGACGACTCTAAAAGGTTATTAGGCACTCGCTTGTACGATCCGCCCAAAGTCATCCTTCTGTTCCCAAAGCCACATCTAGTCATATGATTGACACACCTCCACAATCTACTCGCTTTCTTGACAAACCAATAATATTCTCTTCAGATATATCATAAAAATTAATCACGACTCTTTCCTTCTCTCGTTTAGTGCTCGCTTGATCCTGACGCCCACTCTAGAGAGAATTTGCGTTGTTAGAAAGTGTTTAAATCGACTAAAGGGGTGACTTCTACATTTTCCTTATTTTGTTTTGTTTGTAATTCGATTTATTTTCAATTCCTTTTGGCATTGCTTTATCTTTGTTTTGCCCCTCTACTATTTGGAAAGAGGCTAGCCCGTTAGAATGGCATCCGGAACTCAGTATATTAAATATTAAGTACCTCACACTAAACTACTCTATTTCCAACACTATCGCATCATATACTCTCAGTAAATGCAGCCGATGCATTATTTAATTTCGGCATAAATAACTCAATAACAAAATCTAAAACTCTACCATTTATTCAAACTATTAATCAAAATAAATAATTATAATGAGACTCCTACATAAAGTATGATTATAATATATAATCTATGAATCTACTAAATATTCCGATAACATCATTAATATTTATTCACACAAAAATATGCCAAAAATATCTCCAAATAATTTTTGCTTATTACAGATACGGCGTATTCATACGAAAACACTTTGTTGGCTCGCAGTAAAATTCTTTAAACATCTCATCAATTAATGCTCACGCGACTACCGACTAAAGGATAATAGCGAACACCTACGGTCCAAATTTAGAAACAGTATTATCTGACACGCTAGGTGGACTGTTTATTAGTATTTCTCAAGCTTTAGACTCCACTATATACCAACTAACCACACGGGCGGAGAAGCCCTGGTTAGCCCTCCACCCACCACGGCCCCCAGCATGAGGGTTGTAGACAATTTCTCCACAAACAAGGGCGAATAGAAGGCCCTTTAATATAATGGAGTAGCTGCGCAGAGAAAAAATTATCGCCAACCTGAACAGAACTCCAGCTTCTTTTGAGGCCACATTAGCAACCGTTGTGATATGAGGTTTTCCAGACCAATTTTTGTTTAATGTTCCGACACAAGACACTGTTTCCTTACATAAGTCTGTAAACTAGCGTTCGAGCGGACCTTAGGCAGTATCAGGAAAAAGCTATCAAAATAATAGGGAAAGTTAGGAGGTGTATTTGAAAGGGGAGATATGAAGAAGTTGAAGTTTTCAAAGAGTTTTTGAGAATTTCACAAGGTTGCGACAGCCCCCCCACCGGGGAAATCCCATCCAGGTCGCAAGAATAGAATCGGAAAGCTGTAGACGGAGAGGCAACTCTAGATGCAAAAGAGAAGCAGATTTGAAGATAAGTAAGAATGGAGAGTGTGTAGTTCGTCGGCCATAAAGAGTGAATCAGAGTTAGAAGTACACGGTGAGGAGATCGTGTTGATTGGAAAGTAAGAATAAAGTTGGAGATTAAACACAGAACCTTGCGGAACACACAATTAACAAGGAAAGGTAGTGAAGAAGTCGCTCAATCTATTACGTAGTTGCTTATAACTGACCAGAAGACCGTACCCGCAACGAGAAAAATTGACAATAGATAAGCATAGTGAACGAGCATGACGCAACACACAGGACGGGAGACATCTAGGTACTACGCTGAATACAATGTCATCACTACGATCCAAAAGCTCCTATAAGTCTGAATAAGGTTAGGTCGCCATCGACGCCCATCCACAACAAGACTCCACATTGGTCTCTAAGAGGCAGAAGACCATAATAGTCAACCACCTTTAACCATTGAATCAACGAGATTACCTTTTTATCTTGCTACCCGCACCTTGTAGTATTGTTGTACCTACGAACAATCCCAATCTTTCGTGCGTCGAAAGCGGCCATACTGTGATCTGAAAGAACGGCTAAATGACGACTCACCACTCACAACTCTCTTTCTCACAGGATACCATTAAAGAGCTCCATACAGATAGTAGTATTAAAAGATCTTAGATAGAATACAAGTGTGAGTTACAGGACAAGAGGCAGAAAAATAGCACACCATTTTAGCTTAGCGGCCAAAGCCCTTTTTCGGACTTCTATCTAAGAGAACAGATAAGAAACGTGTCCTGCCCGCTTCCAGAGCCCCTCGACTGAAGATGTATTTTCCCTAAGTATTAAGCCTCATAGAGACGTTTAGTATGAAATAATAGCTCGAAGTAAGCAGGTCGCGCAGCTCAGATACGCACGACTGCACCTCATAGTATTTAACTTAGCTGGCGGAAGCGAAATCGCCATCACTCAGCGCTCATCTCAGCCTTCCGACATCGTCAGTCCTCTTCCACTTTCAGACGGTCATCAGCACATCTTCACATGCATCTCGCAACGATCATATTGCGTTAATCACTGTGAGAGAGGCATACGGCACAAACCATGCAGAGCGGACATTTGAAGAAGTGCAGTTGGAGAGGAGAGATCTTGCAAACGAGACATTATTCGTCTTTCATCGCAGGTATACAATTTAGTAATGACATGAAGTAACGGAGGACGAAACGAGATTTCAGTCGCATATATTCGGTCGTCAAAAATAAACAACAAAGTGAGAGATATAAGCTTATCAACAGCACACCGGTGCAGAGCGGAATAGGTGAGAGGAAAGGAGATTTTGATCGCAAAAATAAGTTATACTACGTAGTGTATCAGTCTCTTGACATTAAGAGGCCAGAAATTTTTATCAGTAGGGAGAGCCACAGTCAGGATTGGTACCGGCCTGTCTTACATCTTTCTAGAAGTGAAAAGCTGCGCATTAGTCCTGTCGATACATAAATAGCTGCATCGGACCATTCCCGAGCAGAATGTTGATAATTTCTCTAAAAAAAAATCCAAAAACAACTTTTCATATTTTCAGACTCTTTTGAAGAAGAGCAAGTTAAGAAGTTTTCAAATGGCACCGATATAAGGCGATCCAAACACAATAAGTTCTTCCTACTCCCTGACATATTTGTAGAGGAGATACAGATTCTCACGATAAGCCAACCCTTATAACGATTGTGGAGAAAACAGATTATAAGTATGCAAGCAGATGGAACATAGACCAGACCTGCTCGATTACCTCCCCAACACCTCCGATTTTGCACATTAAAATCAGAGCCGACTTTTTCTCTCAACGCACTGTATTCTTTCAGACACAAGCTTGATTGCTGATAGTCGAAGTCCCTCCGAGTCAAAGCAAGATTCACTGTCCACAGCACACTAAGCTTTGCGCATATAAGAACACGAAAGACTTGCCAACTTGTCGACGAAATTTATAATTATTAAATAGCTGTATTCCATGATTAACACCCTCAAATACCGCTTATTTACATAAATTACCATAAATACGAGCTACACTAAATTATATAGTTCCGCATCATAACCCAACACCTCCCTTACCAATACTTATTTATTTCTTTAAAATACTATTTTAATTTTATAGTTGCTATTATCATTTATTTATTTGTTAGAATAAACCCACCATAATTATCACTAATTCTCTCACTACAACATTATTAACATACATTTTTGGACACTATCATACTATTTTTATCAGCTTATATTTTAACTTTAAACTTAAAAAAAAGTAAATAATGTGACATGATTAAATTTACTAAAATTACTAAAGGACTCACATATAGGAGGTATATATGACCGTATCAACTATAAACAAATAACACTTTCAAAATAATATAATAATTATTTTTCTCAACGAACATAGTGGGTATTTTTTAGGGTGAAACGCATTATTTTATTTCTGGGTTATATGGCCTACTATTAAGAAACTTCATGATATCGCGTGAGCATTGGTTGCATGCGTTGTTTGCGGTGAGGAATAAGGCTAATTTTGCGCACAGACACTGCTAACGCACAGCACCGCACCCAAACTAATTTTTTCTCGTGCCTCCCAAAGCACACTTAACACTTATTGCAAATCAAAGTAACCCTTGTGTTCTGCAACAAAACTTTTTTTTCAAAAATCAAAATTTTCTTTATTAAGGACGGTATTTAGAAAAACTTTAGGATTTTTTATATCCTTTGAATAACAAAAATTTCAAAATTCAAATTTCAAAAATTTTACAAAAATAATTTTTAAGGATATATTTCCTCCAAAAAATATAAACACTAGAATTATATTCTAACATTGTTTTCAGTTTCAGAACTTTCAAAATATCAAAATCTTTTCACTACTTGGTATTAGTAATAGCCATTAATAAATGTAATTAAGTTAAATGACAATTTCAAAATTTTACAAAATATCAATTAAGACCTTGATTGCCAAAATATTTACAGCATTATACAATCTAAGACACCCTAGTTCTCACACAAAACATTTAAAATATCAAATCACTTTCTCTGACTTTTTTATAAAAATTTGTTCTTTATGTCTGACACAAATAAAAAATTTCAATTTCAACATTTTGGTACATATATGTATAACCTTTACGTCAAAATATATACATTATTAAATGCCCAAACACCTAATGTCCTTCACACAAAAACCTTAAAATTCAAAAATCACTTTCTACTGCTGGTATGTCAGTATAATAGCCTTTATGATTTCTAGTCCCACAACAGACCAAAAATTCCAAATTCACTTTCAAAATAAATTAAGATCTGTTACTGCCAAAATATAAAGCTGATTAACAAATCCAAATACACCCATTTCTCACACAACTTTTTAAATATCAAAATCCTTTCTACGATATATTGTCAGGTAGAATAGCCATTTTATCGACCACAAAATCCAAAATTTCCAAATTCAACATTTTTGTGTGACATATAAAGTATAACGCTGTTACTTCCGAAATTATAGGTTCAGCTATACAAATCCAAAGTACACCGATAGTATGCACGTATAATACTTTTTTACCTCTAATAATCAAGAACTACCTCGTCAACCCGCAGGTATCCTCAGAGGACCCCTAGAATTCCGGTTGCATCAAAGAGGAATTCAATGACTCAACTATGAATCGATTCTACGAGTAATAAAAACGCACCGCACCGCACCGTGCGATTTGAAAACGTTAATTATAGTATATAATATCAAACATGATATATTAATTAATTCATATGCATTATTTGAACAATCAAGTACCGTATATATAGTATATATATATATAGTAGTATATAATACTAACACGTATTTATCATATGATAATGAAAAAAATTTTAACATACTAAATTTTACTACACATTCTAGTCGACTAAACCTAAGTAAATATCACTCAACACAACAATCATTCCTAAAAAAAATTTTAACTAAAATTAACTTATTTCTATACTACGACGATACGGAAGAAAGCATTATTAGATGTTCGAACCACAAATTTCAAAAATGTCTCATTCAACATTTTAGTACAAAATTTAATTTATTTATTAAAACTCATTTTATAGAGATAGAAAGGTAGATGATACATCTTATGCTTTCAATACCACTCCTACATGAATCTCTTATCTCTTTACTCTACTTGTATGTTACTAACTAAACAAAATCGGCCTTTGATCTTAAAGAATATCATAAATTATCTTTTCGTTAAGCTTATCTTATCTATTATCTAAGTACAAAATATGCATTTACCAAGTAATAACTTTTCATTAACATTAAAATTCTTATATTCTCAATGAAGATATTTCAAAAAGTAGCAATTCATGATTTCTCACATATAGTCTCCTCTTTCTATTCTATACCTGTGACTTATCCCTGTTTTTGGTTTAAGTCTTTCTTAGTGCTACTTATCTTTATCTCGTCCATTTCTATTAATACTATTTTTACCCGGATAATTATTTTAATCAATATAATTATTTGTTAGTCAGACATTAAAGCATAACTCTTTTTTCATAAAAAAATTTTATACAATACAAACATTTTTCTACAATTCTTTTAAACTGGTATAACTATCTAGCATTTGCGAGAAATTTCGATAACCACAAAAACCAAATTTATCTAATTAGAAAGACATATGAAAACAATATCTAAATTAACAATTATTCTGGATAAGTAGTCTTTTATATTTGCTTTAATTGTAAGAATCTAGGTATCTCTCATTCAGCTTATATACAATATACTATTTCCAACATTTCGCAATTACATACTAGATTTTAGTTAGTTTCTTGCTTCAATAACATTCAATATTGTATTCATAATATAAAACTTATAGCCTCAATAATATCTTATCAATTTATCTATTCCACAGATTTCCTATATTTCTGCAGAGATACATATTGCTCTCTGCTATCTAGAATGGAAAATTTCGATTTGAAATTAACAATAAAATTTTATGAATTTTCTAAATATCTCTAACATTTAGTTAAAAAAAAAATTCTATACAAATATATAAAATTCTTGTATCTAGACATATCGCAAACAATCTTAATTTTCTTTTTTTAAACTCTAACCTTACCGAAATCTAACTATTTTTTTCTTAACATTAAAATTCAAATTTTATTGTAATTTCCTAACGTATTCCGATTCTACATCTCTATAATTCCACAAATAGTACCTCCACCCCCAAAACTGAAAAACTACAAATTCCATATTTGAATATACTACAGCATCTCTATCTTATCCTCAGAGGAAAAACTTTAATTTCTCAACTCTCAAATTCTAATTCTTACATTAAGCAATCTCATTAAATTTACATTTCTCAAATTCTAAATAAACTATCAAAAATCTAAATTCTCTCCAATTCTAATGTCTAAACTCTAAAAATTTGTTTATCGATCTTTCTCATAATATTCTCCCTATTTTATACACATTACATTTTTATTGTTTATTCTAGGCCTTTTTACTCAAAGGGAATACCTGCTTAATTTCTACAAAAGAGAAGTATATCCTTTCACGTTCATTTCATCTATTGTATTTTCACTTATTTCATTAAAATTTATTTCAAAATATTATAAATCAAATAATAAAATATTTACTTTTATAAACCAATGGTATTCAAGCTAGCATAGCACACTTATATCTAATTTGTAACTACCACATAATAATAACTATCACAAAACTTAAAAAATCACACAAATTATTTCTAAACATTATGGAAAGATTTCTTAATTATTTTATATTAAGGAATATATTTTTATATACTAGTACAGATAAATACATTAGCGTTATAAAAAATATCATATATATATATATTACTCACTCAAATTAAAAAAGAGTCAAACATATATATATAACAAAATTCACTTTTTTTTCTTACGGATATTATTGTTTTAATTGTAGAATGGGGGACTCATTTATATATTACGGAGTAATAACTATAGTACAAATAATAATATAACAACTACAATTACAATAATCATTAACACAAATTTATTTAAAAAAAAATTAAATTTATATAAAATATTTTACTTATATATGATATATACATAATAATGTAATAAACTTTATTTAAATAATACGGGATAATAACAGGTATAGATATTTCTAACATATATATATTATATAATATATTAGTATATAAAATAACTTTCTAATAAAAATAATCAAAATCATTATTTTTTTCCTAACACGACTTGTATTTAGGGAGGAATAGCCATTAGGAATATCGGAACCAAAAAACCAGGATTTATAGCCCAAGTTTATTCAAGAATTTAGTGCTACAAACTATTTAGCTTCTGCGGCGTACCTATACCGAAAGAAATAACGAACTATTATAATCACATGAACATTCATAAGTATTACTACTACCAACTAATCTCTACTATATATTATCAAAATCATTTTTCTACTCAATATATGTATTCTGGAGAATAGCTAATAATTTATATTACTGTCGTACCCTATATAACACAAATCTCCAAAAATTCAAATTTACATACTATATTTTGAACATATTTAAAATATTTAAGATAATACATAAAAATAATAAAGTTATAATATATAGATATCAGAATCCATATATAGACTACTACATAGTATATGTCATAGCACGTAAAAATATTTTTTCAAAAAATATTCATAAAATCACTATCTATACAACTATTATATATAAGTAATGATTCAGGAGGAATATAAGCCTATGATAAATGTTTCATGATAGGCGGATAATCAAATAATTATTTCAAAATTATTCAGAATGACTTCTGGTAATAATAAGACCTGTTTATTACTAAATGAATTATAATAGCTATATAAAAATAATGTTTTTACCATCATATACGTTTCACTGTTATCACAAAATTATTTTCAAAATATCAAATCTACTTCTCAAGTTTAATTTAAACTTCATCTAATATCTCTAGGGAATAATAGCATTTATTCGATATAACTATACTAAAATCAAAATAATTTACACTGAGCACATTATTTGAACACAGTTTATATACCTATAATGCAGCGGTGTTATATCAATCGGGGATCACAGTAGGAAATTGAAGCATTATTAAACAGAATGCCGGACACATTATAGTCACAAACCCTCCGAAAAAAACAGCGCCACCATTCACGATAAGTTAACGATATTTTCGCAGTTTTTTAATTACTTCTTTTGTAACAGGTCGGATAATGTGATAATTACAGGATGAATATTCAGCTTTTATTAATCTTATTATAGGATAGGGCACAAACCTCAAACCAAACCCATCAATAATTTTCAACCAATTTTGGACAAATAAAAATATTATTGAAACATGTTAATCATATCTAATATATATATAAGTAGTCACTATTAATAACAGTCAATTACTTATTGACACTTATAAACAACCTTTCATAAAATTAATCAATAATTCATTTTATACTATTGGTATATATCAGAGGGAATAAGTCACATTCTTAGGATGTATGATTAACTCACACAATAAAATTCCAAATTGAAATTTCACTTTTGACAAATTTTATAAGAACCTTGGTTATGAATATATATATATATATATATATATAATATATTACCAAAATAATTATACCAATACTAGTTAGAATCCGAAAGATACTATGATAGTTGTATCCTCACTTAACATAAAATATTTAAAAAAATATATCAAAATTCACTTTTTCTTAACAGTTCCCAAAATCGATTGTTAATAGATTCGATAGGGCCACAATAAATTACCAAAAAATTTCATAAATTATCAATATTATTATAAACTAATATTGTAACAAATAATTTAAAACCTGTTATTAAAATCTTGAATAAACAGCTTAATAAATTACTTTTATGTATCTATATATTACTATGTATGTAAATATTAACTAATAAATATTTCTTTTAAATAGTCCGATAGAACGAATTCGAGTGAAATTCAATAAGGCAGAACTAGCTGGGTTGTATCATTCGAAAACAAAAATCGCAAAATTTTCCAAATTTCAAATTATTATTGACAATAATATATAATATTTAAGTAACGATGTTACTTATCAAATATAGTAAATATCATGCAATTAGTAGATCGTCACTACACAAAGCGGGGCAGGGGAGAATAGACCCCAAAAGAAGTTATTTTTAGACTCAAGCTACACAGAAACACTTTATATATAAGAAAATAGACACTAACTTTTAAACTACGTTGGTTATATATCAGGAGGAATACCTGTATTGAGTGTTAAATTTCGGATATATATGCACACAAAAATTATACAAAATAATTATCAATCAATAATTTAACCTTTATGGAATACATTAAATTTTATGAATACCTTTATATATATATTATCTCAAAAAATCGCAGCTATTATAAATCAATGCATATATACTAGTTGAGTATAATTATAACCTACTATATACTATTACAGTAGTTTACATCACACTAATATTTCTTAAATAATCAACAATTACTACGTCTTACGAACTTAGGTATTAGATGTCTTATGAACTTATTTTATTACTAGATAACAAACATAAATATTCAAATAATTTATTCTAATTATAATTATAATTTATAGGGACATTAATTATATATATAATATTTAAATGAGCTAATCAGGTTTAATTTGAATAAAGTAAATAAACTAAAATTTACCAGTAGTTCCTAACAAAAATATTTCAGCCCAATAGCACTCATAAAACTTCAAAATATATAATATATCATAATTTCTAGTTTCGGTTATTTAAGAATTTATGTTAATATATTTGTTAAAATCATAATGCTAAAAATTTTCTAGTAAATTTACTGAAAGGTAATAATTTTGTTAAGTATAGAAGATATAAAAATATTTAAAAAGTTTCCAGAACTCGGTAAGCTTATTACAATTCAGTATGAGTAAAGACTACTTAATATATAGTATTCCTTTATAAATAAAACATTCCTCAATAATATTTCAATATTAGTTAACCTTACAATATGTTTTTTTTCACATGAGAGGTGAATATATATTCATTTATTGTTAATTATAATGAAGCATGTTATGAATTTTTTTTATATTATTAGATGTTATTTTGTTTATAAATCTCATTCATAATAATTAAATACATTATCAAAATTTATGAACTATAATAAACATATCTATTTTACCGCGTAACTTAGTATGATTATATACATAAGTTATATATATTAAGCTTATTTCCTATAAATCGAAAACATAGTATTACTTCATAACAAATACTTTCTAAAAATATCAAATCATATTTTTATTTTCAATCGACTATTTGAGAAGGATTATATGAATTATATTAATTATTTGTTTTATACCACAAAAATCCTAAAAAAATTATATAAATTATTTCATAACATTTTATGACAAATTAATAATATTAAAGAACTGTATTATTCACTACATAAAGATATAAAATAATAGTTAATACATAAGTACGAAGACACCTACTAAGTGTATTGACCAAAACGCAACTATTTATAGTCTGTCCCCTTTCTCAAAATAAATCTAGAATTTACTGAGACCACTGGTTTTCTGATGAATATCATTTATTAATATATATGTATCGTAAATAACTATAAAATATAATAAATTACAACATAAAATATACAATATATATCTATATATTTTATACTATTTGATAAATTTTAATATACTAATAAATCATTTTATTATATATAGTATATTATATATAATATAATATATACACTCCAAAAGTAATTAAATAACATGATAATCCCACTAAACAAAACTCCTTATTAATACTCACGATAAACCTTAGGTGTAAAAATAAGATACAAAGCTAATGTACGACTGTAGTTTCAGGAGGTAGTAATAATATATACCGTAGTGTATATTGTACGAAGCAACAATAAAAGTAAAATATTGACCTAAAGGTTAAACAGTTTGATAACAAATAATAATATTATGTGTTAAGCATATGGACTCCTTATAAGTATAACATATAATATTCAATCATGATATATTTACAAGAAACCGCTCATTAATTTGAATCACACAAAAATCATGTGACTAATAATATATCAAAATGCATAGGTAGATTAATACTCACGTAACGGATTCAAGTGGAGAAATAGCATTTGATAGATATTATATTTGTTTCGACTCTAACAAATAAACTAAAATAATACAAAGGGCTACATTCACAGTTTAGATTACAGAATATTTAAAGTAAGAATACATACTATTGGTTGTATCAAAATGTAAATTAGTGAGCTAAGAATTACTATGACAAGATATTCAAATAAATACTATAAATTATATATATCTAATTATATATATAGTATTATAGGTATTAACTACACTATACAATATAAAATCAGTGCACTAAATAAAGATAGCTAATGCAACGTAGCGACTTTAATTATTCAGATAGAATAAGTGTTTGGTCATATAACATATCACTAAAAAAGATAATATAAATAAAAGTTGAATAACAAATTTAACACAATAAATAATAAGAACCTTACGTATATTATGTATATATATATATATATATATATAGGTATTATAATAATATGTTATTAGTTTATATATATCATTTCTCACACAGTTTTTTAAAATTAATATTTTCTTTCATTTCCCGACCGATTCTAATTACTTTTTCTATTTCATTGCCTTTAATATTACTTGAGATCCAAACCCATTTTTTTTCTAATTTTTCTTTCCTTTCTTTTTCAATACTTACGCTCATAGAATTTTTTAATTTCATATATATATATATAATCAACGCTAAAAAATGTCGAAGATACCTGTTGTAGTTATTTACTTAACAATCTATATATAATAATAAATCTATATCCATGCAGTTCTCAGTAAATCACTTCAAAATCATTGATATACATAGATATAATGCATGTATATTTAGTATTTGCGATAACATATAAAAACCCAAAACCATAAAAACCTACATGTGTAAATATTATGAGTAGTAATACAAATAAAGGAGTAGGTATAACCGTTATACTATACAAGAATACAGCTATTATAAAATCTCAATAGATACACTATTACTAATATAATAGCTGGTCACTAAAATAACGTCTAGAAATTGCAAAGCAAGTTTCAATACGACTTTAAGTTATTCAGGAGAAGATATAGCATTTTAGATGGGTAGCCCTACTAAAAAAGCCAAAAAATCACTAAAGTATGCAACTCTTATGTGATAAAATAAATTAGTAGTATATTAGAGAACATAGTACCAAATGTATATTATATAGCTCTCAGATTATCTAATTGCAAAGGATCAGACAGGTAATTATATTTCCAATCCTATAACTCTAATCAGATAATGGCAAATAAATATCATATAAATCACGGTCATACTAATGGGATGAGGATAGAATACAGCATTTTAAGAGGGCGGATAGCAATAAAATCTAAAATTGATTTATAATAATACCCGTGAGTGATGGTGACAATTATATATATATATTATATATTATTATATAGTATATATATTATATATATATATATATATTATATTATATATATTATATATATATATATATATATATATATATATATATATATACTTCAGCACTAAAATTTTAAAGAAGACCTTGACTAGCCCCAAAGAATAACAGTTTTTTTAAATCAATTTATCTTCTTACAATATATTTCACTTCATTCTTCTCTAACTTCTTCTATTTCTTTCACTGACTTTTGAAAAATCTGTTCTTCGCATAAATCACTGTGTCTTCTTCTGTAGTTCCTATAGTAAATTATTCTCTAATCTATTTATCCATCTTCTATCTTACTAATATTTCTTCTCATCATATAGTTTACTCAATTGTCTACATCGTTGACAGTAAAATTATCTTGTAAGCGTGAACCGGGTTTTACTTCTCCAGTTATAGCTCTCTATTAAAACCTCAAGCACTAGTAGTATGCTTCCTCTACTACTAAATCGTTGCACTGATTACTAATACTATTGTTGATCGTTTCTATATCTGTCTTCTTTAGGTAATACCATTTTTTCTTTTCTTTTCTTGTTTCTTTCTCCTTTTTCTTTTTCCTTTTCTTGTTTGCATGTACTATTATCTATTATCCTAATAATAATTACTTTTATTTCTATATTCATTTTGACAGAGATGACAATGAAACATCTTTATACTCTTTCTCTCTCATAAGAGCGCTGCTATTCAAATTTTCTCTGAAGACGACATACTGTTATTCTTTGCCATCACACAAAACTGTTAAAAATTATTTACATATAAAACATCTACTGTTGTCTACGACTTGTTTTGTATTGGCATCGATAGAAAGCATCGTTAGTCGTGGGCGACCACAATAAATTCTCTCTAAATGTCTTACATATTTGAACCATGTTTGGACAAAAACATATAACGAAACGTTTACTCTAAAAATTTGAAATGTCTTATTAATCAAATCCGAAGAACGTCTTAGCGTCTTCACACAAAACATTGCGTAAAGCACTTTATGCACAATTCACTTGTCTACGACTCTTGTATTTTTAGTAGAATGCGATTCTAATTTTGTTCTTCGATTAAGCACAAACTTCTAAAATTTTCAAATTTCACTATCTTTGACAATATAAAGTTAAGAACCCTGTACTCCAAATATCTTATACTGCTATTACAAATACTGATCATCCTACGCTGTACACTTCATCTATTTAAGTAGCAAAAACACTTTTTTCTAAATTGAACCTCACTAGTTTCATGAGGTGTAGATAGCATTTTAATGTTGAAACAAAAAATTAATCAAAAATTTCCAAATCAAGCATTTGACAAATATAATTAAGACCTGTTACTTTTCCAAAAGCTTAATGCAGCTATTCGTACAAATACAAAGATCATCATAGATTCTTCACTCTTCTTTGCCTCTCGATGTCATGTTGTTTTTGTTTGTCACCTAATCTTCTTTTATTGGAAATTATTGATGAAAAACCCCCCGGTGTTCAAAAAAGAGCAAAAGACTTGTCTACGCATCTGGATTTCTAGAGGGAATAGTCATTTGGATTTATGGTCCATTGCAAATCCAAAAGGTTCCAAGTGCACATTGTGTGCCATAAATACTAAGGATAACGGTGTGACGTTCCAAAAGAATACAGCTTAGTTGCTACAAAGCCTCAGATCACCCTTTACGGGTGCTCACCTAAATAAACCGTGCTGAATAGCAAAATTACGTTGCAGACGGATTGGCAGGCAGGAATTATCAGTAGATTGTCAACCAAAAATCCCAAAGTGCAAATGTTCAACCATTTGGTGACTAGGAAGAGTTTAGAACCATTACTCTCCAATATTAAGCACTGATTGACAAAGCACGTCACATTCTTATGCCTGCACATTAAACATCCTTGCAATAATTTAACTTTCACGGTAGACTGTTCAGGCAGAAGAGCCAGGTTTAGTGGAACCACAAAGAAAATAAAAGTTCATACATTTTCATACATTTTTGGACAAAAGATATGTTAAGAACGCGTTACTGCAACAAGCGAGAACATTCGATCGCACATAATTCGAACACATCTTCTCCCCCTATACCGTCCGCCCACTAAAACCTTGCAAAACAAATTCAATTCACGTGTCGACTTTTGTATGTTCAGGAGAATATGCCATTTAGAGTTTGGTCGACACACAAAATAATAATCTGTTCAAAATCGTGTTCACATCTTTTCGTGTTACAAAAATTTATTAAGTACTGTACAAGAAAGTACAGAAGATTATTTAATACAATGCCAAAGACACTTCCATGTGTCTCACACAAACCTTTCATTAAAATTTATGAAATTTCTACTTTCGACGACGTGTTGATTTTAGAAGAATAATAGACGGGTAAGGTTTCGAACTCATCCTCTCTAACTATCCAAATAAGTCCAAAGCCAAATATTGGTTAACATAAATTAAAGAAGACCTTTTGTCTTTTCGCTCTCTTTTCTTTCTCCTAAAAGTATATATACTTGCTCATTTCACTATCTCCGTCTTCTATCTCTACTCTCTAACTGCCGGCTTTTTCTTACCTCACAATTACCTTTTCGCATAAAAATAACCTTTAAATTCACTTGGTCCTCGCTTTATCCTTCTTTGTGAGTCAGGATTTAATAGCCCTTTCTATTGCTTCGAACCACAAAAACTATTTCTAACTTATTTACAATTTGCAACATTGCGACTAAATTCAGTTATAGCTTAACCGTGTTGTACTTAAGTTTCTTCTTCTCCTAAACGTAACTTATTACAGCTTATTTAAATATCAGTCCGATAAGCACCCTATGGTCTTCCACATAAACCTGGAAAATTTTAGTTAAACTCACGCGTCGATTGTTAGGTCAGTGAAGGTGTACGCTCATTTATGACTTTGCTTTTGACCTCTACAAAAATTTCCTTCCAATATAAAGGGCAAGTCTCAACTAGTTTTGTGACATGATTTACATATGAATGTAAGACGTGTTGACCGTTTTCAAAAGTAACAAGGGTATTGATCAATTCCGACACACCTGTTTTATAAACATGTTGTTCAAAGTGTTGAAAAATTTATTCAAAATTTCATGGGCGACGACTTGGGTAAGTCGGAGAATGCCTCTTATAGGTCTCGATGTCGTTCAGAAATCAAAAGTCCAAAGGTCAACAGGTCTGACAAAATAATCTAAGACCTTGTTTCCAAAGTCGTTACTGTCTTATACAAAGCCTCATAAATCACCCTCTCGTGTCCGCACATCAGATAAACCCTTTCTTAAATATATTCACATTCACTGTGCTTAACTTTGTAATTCGGAGGAATAAGCTGTAGATCGAACACAATTACATCCAAAATTTGCCTAAATTTCACAGTCTTTGACAGAAAGTACAAATTAATACTCCTTTACTCCAAAAGTAACTTTGCCCAGGTAGCAAATCCAAATACACCAGGTAACCACTACTAATAACCTTTTTCACAATATTCAATCACTTTGTTCTAACACTTGTATAGGAGAAATACTGCTTCTTATGATGGTCGATTACCACAAAAATTTAAAAAAAAAATGCTCAAATATTGGCTAACATGTCTGACAAAGAATATACAGATACTTGTTTACTTCCAACAAGTAAAACTCCGTTCAGGACTGCAGCGCTCAAGCAATAACCGAACACAAAAACCTTGGTTCAAAAAATTTTTCAAAATTCACTTTTTCTACGACATAAGGAAAGCCTTACTTATGTAAGAACCATACAATGACAATATAAGTAAGATTAAAAGATTTTGATGATTAATAAGTATTCCTCTTTTAAACAAAAACTTGTTTATTATTATCAAACAGCACCTATATGTGTTCCCTTACACTACAACTCTAAAAATATCAAAATACTTTTCTAGACTTTGTATTTCAGAGGATACTTTTGCTTATTATATTGTCGAGCCATTCAAATTTCAAATAAATTTCCAATTGTAACATTTTTGTTTAAAAATAATTAATAACATTGTCCTTGCCACCTGCGTTTTAAAATCCGAAGATACCATAATATTCCTCACAAAAAACTTTTCAAAAATATCAAAATCACTTTTCTACGACTGTATTTCAGGAGGAATAGTTCAATAACTTTTTACACAATAATATCAAAATTCAATTTTAACAGTGTGACAAGATATGTTTGGAACCGTTAATGTAAAAGTATACAGCTATTCTCAATGTTAGTGATGCCCGAAAGGGATATCACACAAGCGTTCGATACAATACCAGAATCATAGTTCTACGCCCTGTATCAGACAGAATAGACCATTTATATGTCGACACCACTAACTCAAATTCCACACTCAACTCATTTTTGAATAAACATATTAACTGTATCTTTCTTCTTCCCATAAAGTTATTATCATTTTCTTAACATTTTCCCTAGAAAACCTAGATTGTGCCTCACACATTCTTGTAAAATAATGATACAAAATTTTCACCGTGTTTCGACGACGTGGATTTTTAAGAATCTCGTCATTGTGAGATGGGGACCACAAAAATTCAAAAGTCCTAAGTTAACTCATGTGACATATAAGAAAGAAAAACGGTTAGCTCCAAAAGTATTAACAGTAGTTTGTATCAAAGCCAACACCAGGCTTTAATTTCAAATCACCCTTTCTTCTTCTTTGCTTCTGTCTTGCTTTTCGTTTATCCAACTGGTGAAAATTTTACAAAGCACGGTTGTGCTAAGACGTATTTCCATGGAGAGAGCCAGTAGATGGTTCTTGAACTTAACAAACGATTTCAACAATGCAAGGCAACAATTGGAATTAAATAAAGAAGAATTCGGACGCCAAGGATACTTTATGCGCGGGCAAACAAAGACTACCTATTAGATCCTCCTCAACCATACATTACCTGGCCACAACATAGCAAATCAAAATGGTCTACCGACGGATTTCAGAAATAGCAGGTAAGGTCGATTCATACAAAAGAAAACTTAAAAGTCAAGATGCAACAGGCGACCTAAAAGATAGATACTCGGATCTGCTTACTTACCTAAAAGATATCACTCTACAATCCGAAGACATCTTAGATCTCACACAAAAGGTCAAAATTAGCAATCAGTTCTGATCACTCAGTTCTAGGAGAGAGATCATGAGTAGGGTCGAACCACAAAACCAGAAAGCAAGTCAAAAGTGGTACAAAAATGAAAGGAACAATTCATACCCTCCATAAGAATTAAATGAGTACAAACCACTTTGACCTCACCTAGTCGTCACACATTAACCGTGCTAGAAAAAGCCTGTTCCGACGGGGCACAAAATGCTCAGATAGTGAACCACAAACTCTAAATTCCCATAATTACGGGACTCACATTAAATTAGAACTAACTTCTTGTCAAGAACGATATTACACTTTAACCCATAGACAAGATATCTTCGCCACAAAACCGTTCATAAAGATCATTCTATGGTACCGATTCAGGAGAAGCCTCGTTTGTGTGGGGACTTCAATTATCAATATGCAAAATTCTAATAAGGCAAACTTTGTCAAATGTCAGCCGGCTTCCTTCTTCTTCTTCAGAAAAACGATATATACAATTCGTCTTTTCTTCATCTCAACTATAACACTTTCTAAATACTATACGATTACTTACGGACTTATTTCGATAGATCATATTACACAGAATAGATGAACACTAATATTCAAATTAACTAAGAATATTCTTAAAGCCTTTAAACTATACTAAAATTCAGAACAAAAGAAAACATCACCACGAATAGATTGAATGATAAAATCACATTCTTTCTCTTCTCCTGTTGCGACTACACTTCGGAACGACGGTGCTACAAGGTATAACAGCTTATGCCAAGTTGATGACCCTATAGTTTAGCCACCACCAATTTTTTGTCTAAATAAATATTATCAAATTCAGTGTTTCACGACCTTGGTTTCAGGAAGAGCCATTCGTTATATGTGGTATACCATCATGCAAATAGGTCAAAGTGCAACATGTGGACATAAGTGATGGTTCGATTAGATATATGTGGTGCATTTCAAATTTATACTAGCTATAAAAGTCTCGAAGACTCTAGGTTGCCCACCTATACAACTAATGTTTTTTCTTAAAAGTTTGTTTCAAAATTCACTTGCTACGACCTGTTATGTTCATTGAGCATAGCTTTTTTATGATGGTCGCCCAGCAAAAGCCAAAAATTTCAAATTTGATACATTTTGAAAAAATAAATTTCATAGAACCTGACTTTCCAAAGAATGAACCTATTACAATATCTCCAGACTCCCTAGGTCTGCACTACAAAACTTTCTAAAAATCATTCTTTTTCTACGACTTGTATTTCAGAGGAATTTCTGCATTTATTGTTTGACACAAAAAATCAAAATTTCCAACTTCACATTTGACAATAATAAGTAATAACCGTTACTCTCATTCCAAAAGTAAGCACTATACAATCTAAAGACACATAGTATTCTACACATAAAACTTTCAAAAATCTTCATTACTTTTCTACGACTTGATTTCAGGATGGAATAGCCATTTATATGCTGTCTTTCTGATCGATGGCTACAAAATTCGCTAAAATTCAAAATTCAACTTTGAAAAAATAAATT
The DNA here is from genome assembly GCA_015478945.1 of Trachelipus rathkii. Lineage (NCBI taxonomy): Eukaryota > Metazoa > Arthropoda > Malacostraca > Isopoda > Trachelipodidae > Trachelipus > Trachelipus rathkii. The sequence goes on along the minus strand of JABUQX010020566.1, from coordinate 47,238 downwards.
TAAGAACTGTTACTTTTCTCCAAAGATTCCATGCTATCTGCAAAGACACTTCATTCTATGTATTTCATACACTAAAACCTTCTTAAATATCAAAATCACTTTCTACGACTTGTATTTCCAGAGAATACGCCTTTTATATGTTCGAACTCACAAAATCCAAAATCTTCCATTTTCACCATTTCTTCATATAATTAAGAACCTGGTCTACTCTCAATAGTAAAGCATGTCTATTAAAATCCCAGACTTACCATCGTATTCTCTACAAAAACCTTTCCAATAAATATCATAAAATCGACTTTTCTACGACTTGTATTTCATGGGGAAAGGCTATATATATATTCAAACTAAAATAAAAAATTCAATCATCATTTTGACAAAAATATTAGAACTTTCTACTTCAACTATATAACAGCTATTACAAATCGAAGACAATTAGTCTCCTCACACATAACCTTTAAAATCAAAATCGCTTTCTACCGTATTGTATTTTCAGGAGATAGCATTTAGATGTTCGAACCTAAACGAATCCTCAAAATATTTCTAATTTCATCAATACATTTCCTCTAAAATTCATTCTTAAAGAACTGTACTCAAATGTATACGTATTTACGATCCAGCAAGATTCTAAGTCGTTCAGTGTGTTTTCAAATCTTCACCTATATATTCATATTTACTTTTCACTACAGCATTGTATCTTCTTTGTTCAAAACTGATCAGCTATCTACTAATGGAAACATAGTTTATTCAAAATTCAACATTTTTTCTCTATAAACTTTTTTAAAAAATAAATTAAGAACCTGTTACTTTTTCCCTTCTTTTCTTACAAAATATTAACAGCTTTACAAAGCTGCGTAAACTCTCTTATTCGGGCCTTTCACTCTAAAATCCTCTAAAATATCAAAATACTTACGATGTACTTCAGGAGAAGATTGCGCATTTTAAATGGCTGATGTCTTTATCATACATTAAATTTGTCCAAAAACTTACATATATGCACATTTTTTTGAAAATAACGAATGTAAGCACTGTTTACTCTCAAGACTATACTGTCAGCTATTAAATTTCAAGACTCTTTTATTTGGTTTCCTACTTTATCAAAAACCTTTGTTTTAAAATAGCAAAATCACTTTTTCCATTCCTGATTGCTAGTTCCCAAGGACCTGCTACATCATTGCTTTCGTTCCTAACCTTCGGATTCAATTTCCAATTTAACAAGATTATATCATAAAATAACTTTTAAGACCCTTTTACTTCTTTCCCAAAAGTTTAAATAGAAACTTCTGAATGAGTGAAAGCTTCCGACTTTTATAGCCAATACTTAGAAAGATGTATACATACACCTAAAAGGTGTATTTAACCATTGATTTTCACAGTTATTTACCAAAGCGTATACTAGATACAGTCATAATAATATACACACATAAATATAAATATTTATATATATATATATATATATATATATATATATATAGTATATATATATATATATATAAATAAATATATATAGTTAAAAATATATATATTTATATAGATCTTTATATATATATATATATATATATATATATATATAGATATCGTATTACTTTAGTGAGTAGCGATTTTATTTTAGAAGAATTATTGGTTAAAGACGTAATTTTTTTTTCCTTTATTTTTTTTTTTTTTAACGCTAGTTAGATTCCTCTAACTAAATTTTGTAGATTCTTATTTATTGATTGCTCTTTTTCTGTACGAGTAATAGGGTCTTTATGAAGAATCGTACTATTTTTTTTGTTTTGTGTATCCTTATTCATCAGAATAATTGTTTTGTTTATTGAATATTCATGTAAATCAAGTCCTCCAGAAGAAGGTAAGATGTTTCCTTTTTTTTTTTTTTTTTTTTTTTTTTTTTTTTTTTTTTTTTTTTTTTTTTTTTTTTTTAAATAAGCATTCTTTTAACATCTTACAAGATTGGTATCCCTGGAGACTGAACTCTGATACTTGCCGACGGTTTCTTTGAATTTTTTTCGACTTTCTCAAGATTTTTTGTTATTTTTTTTTTTTTTTTATTCCAATCGCTCAGCTAGCGGCGCTACCAAATCTGTTTTCAAATTCTCCATTTTGCTTCCGCCATTTTGATAAAATTTATATATTGTATCGTACGTAATACTAATAATAATAAAAATAATAAAAAGAATAATAATAATAATAATAATAATAATAATAATAATAATAATAATAATAATAATAATAATAATAATAATAATAATAATAATAATAATAATAATAATAATAATAATAATAATAATAATAATAATAATAATAATAATAATCATAATAATAATAATAATAATAATAATAATATTAATAATAATAATAATAATAATAATAATAATAATAATAATAATAATAATAATAATAATAATAATAATAATAATAATAATAATAATAATGTCACGATGAATAATTTTTAAGTATAATTCCTACAATATTTTTAGAAAAATGTTAAAGATTCGTTTTGTATTATAGATTTCAAACTCATATTTTCTATGAATACACTTGAGAGTTCTAAATTTCATATTACCGTAGCTAATCTTTCTCTCCTCCACGTTGTATCTATTGTTTATTTCATCAGCTGAATTTGAGGGCTCTAAATATTCTATCTTTATGGTTTCTATTTTGTTTATCTACGAACAAAGCAAGATGGAGATTCTCCAGCAATTGTTAAATAAAACCATTTTCAGGCAGGCCTACCACGTTTATTAGATATTTTAGCTTTAGATACTAGCTTAGAAGTGGGTGAGGACGTTGTTAGGGTTTAATTTAAAGAGGCGATGTCTCACACTGTCTATCCAACATTAGCTGCCTAATCTTCAATTGCCTTAAAATAATTTAGGTCCCTTGGTAATTATCTTAACTTTTTAACTTCTTTCTCCACGTCTCTGGCTCCGGTAACGACTGTCTTTAGAGCATTCCCCCGTTCTTCTTCGGGTCAGAGTTCTTCTATCTCCCTCCCCATAGGTTTTCGGATTTCAACGATTCTCAGAAGCTTAGTATTTGCTGCTATCATATTTATTCTGATAAAATCAGGTGTAATAAAGCCTGGTGTAAATGGTCAAATAAGAGTGGACTGAACATTTAACTTTCGTCGAGCTCATCATCTCCTACCCCCTCTCGTTCTTCTTCCAATCCTTAGCGCACTTCTTCTCTCATTTCGAGAAACTAAAAGAGAGGACTTAGTTCTGCGTCGTACACGGTACATCTTTTATCATTAAAGGAAGTATTTTCTGCACCTATCACAACTTTATTGCAGAAACAGAAGACTTGCAGAGTGCTATGTCTTTCGATTTAGTTCTTGATTTTTCACTTAACCCCGTCCTCAGTTACAGCATTGACTGCTGACATCACGCCTATAGCATGCTTTGGTGAACTTACAACCTACTCCGTTTGTCGTGAAATCCATTGGTCGTTTGCCATGGTAGATGTTGCTTCCTCTCTGTTAATGATTAATTTCTTTCACTATTCAATCTCATTATAGACAGGGGTCGCTTAACTGTCCAGGGTCCCAGTACTGGTTTTCGCTATTCGGTTCTATGAAAGTACGTCCCCGTTCCTAATTTTTAACGCTAGTATATCTCCTATTGTAGAACAACTTTAACGCAATTTTCGTTCACTTACTCCAACACCTAACTTTTTCACTTTATAATCCTGTTTTTCAGACGTTTCATAGGATTGAAACTGAGGACGCTACCCTAATTTATCCCCAAGTAAGATTCCTGACAAAAGACAAAATAGTGGCAGCTAAAAACGAATTTTCTATTTTATTACAATATGGTCCGTCCCTCCAAGTCCCTTTGTCTGTCCCCCTCTATCTCGTGCCAAAAATGGCATCAGGGGAATGGAAACCATGTGGAAATTTTAGAGGTCTTAATTCTGTGACAAGACCTGATCGTTATTCTTTACCATTTATACCTAGCGCAGTGATTCCCAACCTTTTGTAATTCACGGCACCCTATTTAAGGCTGTGGAATTTTTGAGGCACACTTGTTAGTATAATAATAATAATAATAATAATAATAATAATAATAATAATAATAATAATAATAATAATAATAATAATAATAATAATAATAATAATAATAATAATAATAATAATAATAATAATAGATTTTAAATTTAAAATATCTATAAAACATAACTGTTAAAATTTGAAAGCTGGAGTTTGCGGTTTAGAATCGATTAATGGGAAATTTGCGCTTGATGCTTGGAGCACAAATATTGTATGTTAGGTCTGATGTTTGATAACGCAACAGGCATATTTTCCTGAAGATTCAACAATCTATTTCTTGGTTTGCATTTTATTGTGATCATTGCAGAGGAAGCTTGTTCACAAAAGTATGATGTTGAAAATGGCAAAAGGAAACTTTTCTACTAGATTAGGATACCCCTTTTGTATTCTAAGGTAAAAATCAGCCGCTGATAAGTCAGTCTTCTCAAGTTTAATTTTAAGTAAAGAATCAGCGCAGAGATCATTAAATTCGTCTCTTTCAGTAGCTGTGAATTCTAGTTCTTCAGCCATTCACTTGTGAATGGGGAAACAATCCACTAAGATTCTTAGCGGAAAGAGAAGGAAAATACTTATCTACTGCATCTTGCAATTTTGATAAATGATCAAGAATGATGTCTTTTAGCTTTTCTCGTATCATTTCCTTGAAAATTTTAAAAGGATAAAAATTTGAAAATCACTTTTTCAATTGCAGACTTCCAAGAAGCTCTTTCTCATGAAACCTTCCATTTCATTGGTTGAAGAAACTGTTGTTTCTTGTCGTCCCTGTAATGAAGTATTTAATACATTTAGTTTACTAAATATACTCTGACAGATATGACAGCTAAAATACCCAATCACTATTTTGCAGCACCTAGGAAAATGCACTATAGCTTTCTTCTCAAAAGACTTTTAGTTCTTCTCTTTGAGTGTAAGAACGTGGTTCAGTACTCTACCAATGAGATAATAATGAGATATAAGGTGCATCATTGATTTTTCAATAAAGACATTTTTTTCAGTAATAATCTCTTCACATCGCGATTTAATGTATTTTATCATCTTCACAACCTGATTTATAATTTCAGCGACAACACAATTTTTTCCTACTAGTGCTTCTCTGTGCAGAAAGCAGTAAGTTATTTTTAATGATACATTTTCTAAGAAATGAATCTATTAGTGCAGTCCACCATTGATGGTGCACCATCAGCACATATTTCTAAACAGTCGTTCCATGAAAGACCATGTTATTGAGATAGGAAGAGACGGAAGCGAAATTATCGTCAGTGCCGGTACTAGTTGTTTCCAACCTTGCAAAACAAAAGCTGCTCCACTATATATATTTAATGTCAATAAATCTACAGAAATCTAAGAAGCTGATTTTTGGCAGTAATATTAGTACTTTCATTTATAATAACGTAAAAATTTATGGTGAATTTTTATTTTATCTGGTGACTTGTTCATTTATATTTAATGACATTTCTCAGATATTCTACGGCTAATAGTATTGTTTTAGAGAGAGAGAAACCTTTGAAATTTTGGTATGGTTTCAACGATAATTTTTCACGTTGGATAAGAGATCCTTCCAGCTAAAGGAGGTTTCATTTTCTTAAGAAAGCAATTGTGCAACTTTTAAATGAAGCTGCGAGAAGCGTCTGTGGTAAATCTCAACATTCTATTACCAACTTTTCTTCCTTTTCTAATAGCCTTGAAAATATGGGCCAGGTTTCTGGAATACACTTGGGTGCTTCGTAGGTCTCTTAAGTTTGCTGGTACCATGGCTTAGCGTTTCATCACACACTAAGCACAGGACATGGATTATCTGCATCGTTGTTCTATGAAAACTGTAAGACAAATAACTCTAAATATGTTCTTTTCTTTAAAAGAAATTCCTTTGATGTTGAAGATCCAGGAATGATATTCAAATTACTCTCAATTAAAGTAGTTTGTAGTCTACCACATATTTCCTAAAATTTAAAATATTTTTCTAAAAATAAACTTTAAAATAAAACAGGGTAAATGTAACAATAGACATAGACTCACACTTATAGAGTTTCTAAGATATAGATATTTTACTATGATTTCTGGCAGAGACCTTTGTCCTGTAATTACGTAATATATATATATATATATATATATATATATATATATATATATATTTATATATAAAACATAAATATAAGATCATTATGAGATAACAAATAAATATATAGAGTACATTTATATATGTATATATATATATATATATATATATATATTTAAAATTAACTTTCTTTAAACACTTTCGAAAATATTGCTGAATTGTGGTGAAGTAAAAGAATAATTTTATTAAAATGGTTAAAGATGTTACAATTAGATTAAAATCACGCGACACCACTGACAGATCTCGCGGCACACCGGTTGGAATCTCTGAGTCCTAGCGTCTCTTCTATGTAACATTGTTCAAAATTCTATACCATCAAATCCCTACACATCCGGATGACGTGGAAGCCCCCTTCTCTCATTAAACCTGTTGATTCTGCTTCTTTTTATGATATTCGGTCTTTCTAATGCTGGAACTACGTTTCAGCTCTTTATGGGATCTATTTTTATGGATGTCCCTTTTGATGATTTTCTTTACTTTTGAGGTTGAGCACACTTCACACCTCCATCGGGTTTTCCAACTTGCACATAATAACTCTTTGCACATCTCTATTAATAAATGTTAGTTTTTCCAGACCTCTTTGGACTTTCTTGGTTTCAATATAACTTCTGTTAGACTTACAAGTTACAACCCCTGTTTAAGAAGCTAGAAATTTCTTCGTTTCCGCGTTCAAAAGATTATGCGTCCCTTCGTTGGTTTTTGGAATGGCTTTTACGGCCGCCTCATCCTTAATTTTGCTCACATCGTCTTCCGCCTTTCAGGATTTATTAAAGCTTGCCCTACCATGTCTTTTCTTTCTTAGACCGACGAGGTGTCCATAACTTTTCATAACATTCAATCTGGTAATTTCCCTCGATGCTACTCTTACGCTTGCCAGCTATTTTGGTATTTAACTTCATTTAATCACGAAAGCATCGTAAGTAGCCATTGGTGCGGCATTACGTTAGATGGTGGACTGTAATTCGGTACCTATATAACTTTACATTAAAAAACTAACCGAGCCGCAGCGTAAATACTCTTCATTTGATGGCGAACCTTTAGACTTTTCTTTATCTGTACTGCACTTTAAATTTTTATGTCGTTTTATGTTTGAATAATGTATTTTTTTGTTGTTGCTTTTTACAACCGAAATCATGCTATAAATGATCGTCAACTACATCATCTCTCTTTCTTTTCTAATAAATTTATTTCTTCTATGATTTAAAGTCGGCCATGATAATTTTACTTTCAGTACTTCATCTCTCTCTCTCTCTCTCTCTCTCTGGACTGGGTGGTCTTAACGGGTATTGCTCGCCTTCAGGAGACTGATCCAGAAGTGGCAGAATATTGTCCCGAATTTCAGTTATTCCAGCTTTCCTAACACCTTTTTTTCCACTAATTGACATTTCAGAACCATATCCCGGTCCATTTTTACCCACATCAATCAGGCAGGAGATTTTTGACGCTCTACATAACATGTCCCATTCAGGTGTGAAATTTTCCCTCGATCGCCAAATGTGCTTCGTATGCTTTTTTCAGTTGATCTCCAGGTTTGGAGAACAACTTTAAATATTACAGACGGGGTTTCTTCAAATTCGAAAAGTGGAGTTATTTACAGTACTTCATCCCTTGAACAGGTTTGTGTTAGCTTCGAATCTTTGCTTACAATCTACGATAGAAAGAACTCGTTGGACGTTTTCATCGGACTTTGAAAACGATCCTTATTGCCAGGAAGTTCGAGGTGTTTATTTATCTTCAAATGTTACATCTCAGTCTGCGTTGCACCCCTAATGGTGCTGATTATTCTTCTTTTCAGGGTGCAATTGGTAAAACACTCTTATGCTCATCCGACTTCTTTACTTTTCTAATTATAATTAATAATATCCCTTATATCAATATTCCTTTATCTTATATATATATATATATATATATATATATTATATATATATATATATTATATATATATATATATAAATATATATATTATAAATAATATATATATATATATATATATATATATATATATATATATATATATATATATATATATTCAACAAAGTTCAAAGGATTCATTCATCAAATAATTTTATAATATTTCCATGTGATTAATTTTACATAGGGAGACACAAGTAATGTCTATTTGATTGATAAAATAATTTTAATAGAATTTGATTAAGAACATTCTCCAAGAGTTTTGGGCAAACTTCGACTGAAAAAAAATAGTATATGAAAAAAAAAACATTTTTAAATATTATTCTGTAACCGTTTTCAAATAAAACCAAATGAATACTGGGTTAGAAACACTTATAAACCACTTGAGGTAAATGTTCAATTTTAATCATCCAAACAACGGTCTACAATGGCAGCAAATCCAATTATCTTAGCTATCTAGCTCTAGACCGTTCATTTTCGTAGGTTTTCTGTTTCGATTATATTTCCATGTTATACTCGATAACAAAAATAAAAACAATTTTGAATATTTTGAATGTCATTCAAAAACATTTTATCGAAATAATTTGAGAATTAACCTGAGTACTCTCTCTCTCTCTCTCTCTCTCTCTCTCTCTCTCTCTCTCTCCTTCTCTCTCTCTCTCTCTCTCTCTCTCTCTCTCTCTCTCTCTCTCTCTCTCTCTCTCTCTCTCGCTCTCAGCGCTGTCTCTCGCTCTCTCTCTCGCTCTCACTCTCTTCGCTCGCCCTCTCTTTCTCCTCTCTCTCTCTCTCATCTCTCTCTCTCTCTCTCTTCTCTCTCCTCTCTCTCTCTCTCTCTCTCTCTCTCTCTCTCTCTCCTCTAGAATCCCATGTGAATAAATTATGCTATCCACCATCAATTTCAAACTGCGATCAAAAAAAAAAAAATTAATTGGTCAAAGAATTTTTATCAATAACTTTTTTATTACACATCCGAGCTACATCAAATTGTTATAGCTAGTGTAATTCGGGAAAATGTATCTTTTTGTGTTCCCAACCGCTTTACGGTTGTTTGCTTGAAAATTTTAAAGAATTTGGAAATTTGAAAACTTGCACAGAGATCGAAAGGACAGAGAAAAAGATATCGGTTTATACTTTTCAAAAAAAAATTAATTAAATATTTAAAAAAATAATTTTTTTTTTTTTTTTTTATTTTTTTTTTTTTTTTGGGGGGGGGGGTGGTATTAGTGGGTATATAACTTTTTTGAGTATCAGCAGATGTAACAAATTACTTTTGAAGAGTTTTATGGCATTTGCCCTACTAATTCTAGTTTGATTTTCAAGTAATTTCGACAGTTAAAAATAGACACGATAGGGTATTGGGCAAACAGTTGGGTATAGGAAAAATATGACTTAGCCCTTAAGTAAAAGTTTGTTTGTCTCGTTGAATTATGAATATTCTGAAAATTTTGTAAAAAATCGGGTGAATAATTAAAACGTTTGTTTTTTAGCAATGAAAGTAAAAATCCATTGTTTTTAGCACATTTTTTATAATTTACTCCATTATTATTATTATTATTATTATTATTATTATTATTATTATTATTATTATTATTATTATTATTATTATTGTTATTATTATTATTATTATTATTATTATTATTATTATTATTATTATTATTATTATTAT
>JABUQX010020566.1:25000-32500 GCA_015478945.1 Trachelipus rathkii | reverse complement strand
TATAATATAATAATAATAATAATAATAATAATAAAATATAATAATATATATGTATAATATAATAATAATAATAATAATAATAATATATATAATATAATATAATAATAATAATAATATATATATAAATAATAACTAAAATATATATATATATATATATATATATATATATATATATATATATATATATATATATATATATATATATATATATATATAGATATATATATATATAGAGAGAAGAGAGAGAGAGAGAAGTATGAGTTTAATTTTAAGCCTTCAATTTTAAACTTTTTGATGTAATGGTTAAAGATGTCCGAATTGAAATTTTATTTCACAACTCACGCAGGTACATTGTTTAATTATGCTTTCCTTTTCCTATAAGATAAAATCTATGCATGCGATAGACCGTACATAATACGTGGTCAGAGCCTGAAGAGCATTTATATTTAATTTATTGTATCCTTCCTTCATATATATATATATATATATATATATATATATATATATATATATATATATATATATATATATATATATATATATATATATATATATATATATATATATATATATATATATATTATATATATATGTTAAAATTATAATTAAAAATTTCATATTTATTGTTAAAATATTAATTTATTTATTAACTTTATTATTTTTAAAATAATTATACTTAAATTTTAGTAGAAACGTTATTCAATTGTTTCCCTGTAATATTTAACCAATTGAGCAAGGCGCATATGTATCGCGCAGACTCCTTTCTTGATCATAATATTATAAAAACAAGGCTGATAAGTTAGTACTTGTGACCATCGTTCGGAAAAAGTTGTATTTGTTTATATGCAACTTCTAAATTGTTAAACATATAAAAGTGCAAGTTCTACTTAAATTAGACTATAATACTATAATCCTAACCTAGTTTATGTTGGGAAATATTTATGAAATACTTTTCTCTAATTGAAATTCCTTAAGTTAAAAATAAAGAACAGTGCAATATCGTTCTGAAAGTCAAATTAATTTTTGAAACTACCATCATTAATTGCTCCTATCTTGTGATTCAATGCAAGGGATCTCTGTAATTATGATTTATTATTTCGAGGTAGAGCCTGGCCAGGAGCTGTTTTGGGTAATAAATTGGTAGGTCTTATGCATATTAAAGTTGCCGTAATTATTTATAAGGTAAGACGCTTTTATATTTCCTTATTAGTGTTAATCAGTTTTATTTTAAATATTTTTTCCAAGAAGTATATGTTCAATTTTGTTGAGTTTGGTATTATTTATAACTTAGCAAAGTTAACATATATTTTTTATTTCAAAAATTAATTTTCAACTCAGAAAAAGTTTCTATTTTCGTATCGAAAAATTGCATTACGTATTCATAGTAGAAATATTCATATTTATACTGTGACGTATTGTTCTTAGAAAGATCGATATTTTCAATATCGATAGTGGAGCGATATTGCCCTGTTCAATATTTGTATCGAGTATGTATCGATATATCGATTACATATCGATATTATAAATTATTCACGAAGGCTGAATGTAAATTTAAGTGTGAATTTTGTTAAATTGAAATGGATTTTAAGCATTTCTAGTGTAAATATATTATAAAAAGTGATAGTGTTAGTAATTGGTGATGGGATAGTTTATAATAATCATATATTAAAGCAAATTTATGCTAAAATTAGAAATTAAGTTTGTTTACAAGTAGTACATGCGTGCGAATAGGCTATAGCTATTGAAAATTATAAAGCTGCCTATTTAATGAATTTGGATTTCATTTATTGGTTAAGAAAATTATTAATATTAAGGTATAGTAATTAAATTATGCTACAAATAGTAAATTTTATTATAGGCTAAGTTGATATACCTAATCAAAATTATGGGCCTAACTGATGAAGAAGCTCAAGCTTTAAGCTCTTGTAAAGCTTCTGTTAAAGCTTTGATAAGAAAAAGAGCTATTTCTAAAGCAAAAATTACTAATAATTTAAAAAAGTTAACTGCTTTTGGTAATGAAAATAAATTAACAGAGCCTCTATTTAGAGCTGTAAATACTGATATTGAGAAAGAAGTCTATTCTATTAAAAGTTTGGATGAAGAGATTGTCATACTGTTGTCTGATAATAATGTAGATAATTTAGATCCTTCTTATTTTAATTCTGAGCTTGAAGGTCAAGTAGATTACCATTTTGAGTTGTCAGCTGAGTTATTGTCCTTAGAAAATTATTTTCCTAAAGAAATTGTAAAAATAAATGAGAGTGTAAATACTGATAATTTTTTGGATTTAATAAATAAGGTTAATATAAATGATTCCAAACTGCCTCAGTTGCAGTGCGAAGTATTTGATGGATTGGGAAAGAATAAATTACTTTTTTCCAATTTCCTTAATAAATTTAATAATTTAATCGGTAATAGGAGTAATTTAACCAATTCAGTAAAGCTTACTTATTTAATTAGTTTTTTAAAGGATTATGCTCTTAAAGTAGTAAGCCATCTGTCTATTACAGATGAAAACTATGACATAGCCTTAAGGTTATTAAAGAAAGAATTTCTTGATAGGCCTTTCATAATTAATGAAAATATAAATAATATTTTAGATCTTAAGGTTGATGAAGGCTATGATGAAGGCTTTTTGAAATTGAAAGTGTATATAAATGAACTTAGGTCAATGATTTATGAACTTAAGAGTTATGAAGTAGACTTTTTAGAAGCTGATACACCTGGAAGTCTACTTTTGAGTAATATAATATTTCAAAAATTGCCTAAAGTGTTTAAAAGTGAATTAATACATAAAATTGCAAATAATTATCCTACTTTGGTACAAATTTTTGATCATTATAATGAGGTTATTAATACTTTAAGTATTTTGTCCCAAAATAGGAAGGATGTATCAACCAAAGCTAAAGTAAATAAAGTTTTTCAAGCTACTAAAGCTCCTAAATCTAGTACTCTTCAAAATTTTAAAACTGTAAATAATAGTAAAGATTCTAAAATGTATGTAAATAATAAAATAGAAACTCAAACTTACAACCCTACAATTTGTAAGCTATGTCAATTAAAAAATCATCCTCTCTATTTATGTGACAAGTATCCAACAGTGCCTCAGCGTATAAAACGTGCCAAAGAGCTAAACATGTGTCATCATTGTGGAGGTTTGGGTCATGTGCCTGAAAAATGTTATGGTATTAAAAATAAATTAAGATTTAATTGTTTTAAGTGTAAAGCTAATTCCCATATAACAGCTTTTTGTCCCAATGATATCCCAAATGAGCAAAATGAGTCTGTTAGCTCCTTATGTATAAGTTTCCAACAAAATGTGGATAAAGTGTATTTGTTGCCAACAATTTCCTTTCAACTCTTTAAAGGCAACAAAAAGGTTACAGTAAGAGGAGCAATAGATACATGTAGTCAACGCTCTTACATATCTAAAAATGCCATGACAGGTTTAATTAATAATTTTGATAATTTACATGAATTAGAGTACAATATTCAAACTTTCATTGGTGCAAAACAGCGAATTTTTCAGCAATTGTTATTGGGTTTACAATTTAATGATCGGGAAGTTTTTAGCATGCCTTTCCTCATTGACAATGATTTAAATTTAAATTATAGAATTCACGGCATGAATAAAGCGGTTGAAAATTTTAAGAAAAATGGTATTCCTTTAGCTGATTCTTTTTTTTATGACAGTGGAGACCATGATATGTTTGACATAGATTGTTTATTAGGCACAGACATTATTCAATTTCTTCCTTCTTTTAATTTAGTTAATATAATGTCTCGAATCCCGCTGATGGAGAGTAAAATCTCCTGTGACTCATTCATTTAAAATTTAAAATTTTTTAACCAGAAATCAAATCATAGAAGTAAGTAAAGTGAATATGCAATCTCCATTGATAGAAGAGGAGGAGTCTGCTTTAGTAAATGAAACCATTGTAAATTTGATTTTAAATCCTATTAAAAGTTATTTTCACCCTTTTGATAATATTTATGATGATTCTGAAGTAGAACATGGACTTGAATATTTGTTGTCCATGGAGAGTGTTGGTATTCCTACTAAAGAGGATAATGATCTGGCCTCTTATGATGAGATCATGATTAAAAAATTTAAGAATGATATTTCTTTCCAGGATGGCAATTATTATGTCAAACTTCCTTGGATAGAAGAAAAAATTAAAAATGTTGCTTCAAATTTTGATATTTCTTTGAGAGTATTAAATAGAGTCTATTCTTCTCTTAAGCAAAAAGGACTTGTAGAAAGTTATAATAATATTTTTTCTCAATATTTGCAAGATAATATAATTGAAATTGTAAATATTCCTAAATTTAAGAGATGTGATTATATATTTATACCTCACAGACCTATAATAAGAAGTGAGGAGCAGATCACAACTAAGATAAGACCTGTCTTTAATTGCTCTTTTAAAATATCTAAAGACAGCCCTTCCTTGAATCAGGCTTCTTATGCTGGTTTAGATTTAATGAACTCCCTTTTAAAATTACTTTTGGTATTTAGAACTAATAATTATGTTGTCCTTAGTGACATTAAACAAGCCTTTTTGTCTATCAAATTAAGAGACGAATATGACAAAAACAAATTCTGTTTTTTATGGTATCAGAATGATGAATTAATCTCTTTCAGGTTTAAAACTTTACTGTTCGGTTATACAGCGTCCCCTTTCATTCTCCATTATATAATGAAACATCATGTAGAAAAGTTCCCTGATGATAAGTGTAGGGATATCTTGTCTTCTAATTTTTTTGTAGACAACCTGATTTTTACAGGCAATAATTGCAAAGAATTGGAAAAGTTGTACCATCTTACTTTTGAAAGAATGAACCAGGGTGGGTTTGAACTTCGCTCTTGGAATAGTAATTGTGAGCAGTTGTGTGAGAGTATGAGAATGGATGGTAGGTATGTGGAGCATGAAAATGAGTATGAAAAGGTGCTTGGGTATAAATGCAATTTAAAGAAAGATTCCTTGCATGTGTCGTCAGTAAGTTATAGGAGCTCGTGTAGTACAAAGCGACAGATACTTTCTGAAACTTCCAAGTTGTTTGATCCTTTAGGACTTACAATACCTATTACCGTAAGAGGGAAGTTGTTAATGAGAAGTGTTTGGGAAGCTAAAAAAGAATGGGATGAAAAATTACCTGGGGAAATGTTGACTGAATGGGGTAAACTGAAGGAGGATTTAAATGAATTGAGTAAGATTGAGTTTCCACGTCAAGTTGTGAATGAAAGTGAATCCTATGGTCTGAATATATTTTGTGACAGTTCTGCTAAATGTTATGGGTTTGTTGCATATGGTTCAAGTGAAGGAAAAAATAACCTTTTGTTTGCCAAGGCCAAAGTAACACCTGTTAAAAAGACCTATAGTATTCCAACCTTAGAACTATTAGGAGTCCTTTTAGCTTTAAAATGCATATCCACTATTTTAGACTCTTATTTTAACATCATTTTTGAATATGTAAATATAGGTGTGGACTCACAAGTAGTTCTTAATTGGCTTTTGACAGGTGAAACCAAGGTCAAGGCTAAGTATGTTAATAACAGGTTAAAAGATGTTATCACTTTGTGTGATGACATCAGAAGTAAATATAAACTAAAAATTATTTTTAACTATGTGCAAACTGCTCAAAACCCAGCAGACCTTTTGACCAGGGGTTTAACTTTTAAACAATTTGCAAAAAATTTAAATATGTGGAAACATGGTCCAGAGTGGCTTTGTAAGGATCTGGAGAGGTGGCCAAAATTTCTAATGCTTTCACTTTCTCCAGAATTTAGTAATTTTGCTACATTAAATTTTAATACTAATGTAATTAATATTAAACATAATAATATTGATGAAATATTGGAAATAAATAAATTTAGTAAATTTGAAAAAGTAATAAATATAACTAGTTATTTGTTTATGTTTCTAAGCAAAATTACTAAGGAAGACCCTTGCAAAAAAGCTCTTAAATATTGGATCAAAAAAGTACAAAACTCTTCATATACTAAAGAGATTGCATTTTTAAAATCGGATCAAAAGGGTGCAATACCTAACCTAGTTAATAACTTAAATTTATTTTTGGATGGTGATGACATTTTAAGATCAAAGGGTAGAATATCTAAATGTACATACTTTAATTATGATATCAAAAATCCTATCCTTTTGTCAAGATACCACCACTTCACCACCTTATTAATTTTGAAGGCTCATAAAAAAATGCAGCATTTGGGATTAGATAGTACATTAAATTATATTAGAAACCAAGGTTTCTGGATTCCCAAAGCTCGCATAGCAATAAAAAAGGTCTTAAATCAGTGTATGTTATGCAAAAAAATCAATGTGCGTGCTTTTAAATATCCTAAGTGCACTGACATCCCTAAACATCATATGAATTTAGTAATGCCTTTTAAATTCACAGGCATTGACTTTACTGGTCATATATTTGTGACTAATGAGACTACAGGTAAACTGGACAAGATGTTTATCCTATTATTCACATGTCTTAATGTAAGATCAATTCATTTAGAACTAGTCCCTGACATGGGTGTGACAAATTTTTTACTAGCTTTTCAAAGGTTTTGTAACCTATATACCATCCCAGAGTTCCTTTACTCTGATAACGCTAGAACATTCGTGAAGGGGGCAGACATCTTGTCTAGGGCTCTGGGGTCCAATGAATTCAGGGATGAACTCAAAATTAACAATATTAAGCATATTCGTATTCCCAATTATTCAGCTTGGTGGGGGTCTTTTTATGAGCGTCAAATACGGACTTTGAAAGTTTGTATGTATAAAGTTATTGGTAGGAAGAGGTTAAATTATTTCGAACTTTTAACAACTTTGTCTTTTATAAAAAATGCTATTAACAGCAGGCCTCTCACATATAGATCAGAAGCTAGTGATCTTGAAACCATAACTCCTAACTCATTCATTCGTTTGAATTGTAATACTTCTCTTATTTTAAAGGATGCAAATGAAGAAGTCTGGAAGGAACCTGACAGGGGTTCTTTAGAAAGCACTCTTGATACTCAAGAGCAATTATTTAATCAGTTTAAACAACTATGGTATGAAGCTTACCTATTAGATCTAAGGGAAGCTATGACTGATATATATCAAATCTCTTGGGAAAATAAAATCAAAGTAAATGATATAGTGCTAATAAAATCCATCTTAAAGCCTCGTCCCTTCTGGATGATGGGTAGAGTTATGGAAGTTGTAATTGGTTATGACAACAAAATAAGAACTGTTAAAGTTAAACAAAGTAATGGACAAATATTATACCATTCAATAAGTAATTTGTATCCATTAGAATTGTCCTTAATAATAGATAAAGTCTCTAATGATAAAGATAAATCAAATAATGGTGATAAAGCAGCTGATGACTCGGAGGCAGTAGTTGGTAGACCTAAACGTCAAGCAGCCCTAAAGTGTGACAAGCTCATTAAGTCCAAACTAGACTCATTAAAATAGTCATTGTAGCCCAAGGCTACAATCTCTCTCT
>JABUQX010020566.1:12500-22500 GCA_015478945.1 Trachelipus rathkii | reverse complement strand
GAATTTTTATCTCCAACCCTCAAAGAATAGGTATGCTGGTATTTTCTTCTTGATACATCAGATTTTTCTCCTGTATATATGCTATTACAATCCTTACAAGAAATCAGGCAAATTCTTTCATTACTATGCTGCCGCTTAGTGAATTTTTTACTATAAAAGTTCTTTTTGGTAGTAAAAGGAACACTGGGAACACGTGAAAACTCTTTTGGCATCAATTTCTTAAATTTTTTTAATGGAACAGTAATATTTATTTTAAAATTATTATATTCTACAGACTCCGATTTATTTTCTTGTAAGCGAGGCCTCATTTTAAGGGCCGTAAGAGCTCTAGAAACAAAATGTACAGGGTATTCCAATGTTTTGAAGGCACTTATCCTTTAAAAGGAAGTTGCATAAAAAGTAACGATATCGCAAATCGCATATTCCTACTCGTGCAGCCCTGCAGTGTTACGTGTTAGCTAAAACTCCAATAGAACGAGCGGAATAGTTGCCACATGTTGCTTTATTTTATCATGTTAATTTTTATATGTTAATTTTAAAAAAAAAAAATTTTAATTATTTTTTTAAGGGGCTCGAGCCGACGGTGGGACAGAGGGGGGGATGAAGTCCCCCCCGTCGTCCCCCGCTGAGGCCGAGAGACCCTGACTCTTTCCATCTTTGCGATTTAATCTTGGGTATTCCTTTAGTAAAAAAAAAAAAAAACTTATTGGCAACCTTGACGCACTAATCAAGCCTTGAAATAATCGAAAAAAATCGATTACATCGTTCGTTCGATATATATCGGTTAACTTCCTTTTAAAGGACAAGTTCCGTTTTGAAAACTATCTTAAAAAAGAAACTCATACTGAAAGCCATGTCAATTAGCTGTCGTGTCATGAATCTCACGTAAAATTTGGAATTGTAAAAAGTTTTTGGCTCATGTCGATTATCTGCCTCCAGCTAAGCTCAAGTCAATTTTTTTTTAATTTACGTAATCGAATAAAGTGTTGAAAGCTCTTGGTGCCACATGCGTGTTTTTTTTTAACAACGCAGAGTGAAATAAATTATAAATATAAAAATAAATTACATTATATATACGTTAAGTAAAGGTTATGTTAGTTTAGTTAGTTAACTTAGATTTAAACTATATATACGTTAAGTAAAAGTTATGAGTTTAGTTATTTTATATAGATTTGAAATTTTTTTAGAAATATTTTTAGAGGTGTGAAGCTGCTTTTATACTAAAGTTTCAATTTGAGTTTACGCATTTTCGCTTCAATTTTTTGAAATGTGTTCGAATTCATACAATCGATATGTATATGGAGGTGGAGGCATATAATCGACATGATCCCAATTTTTTTCTTGAGAGAATTTAAGTTATGTAGACTTCGGTTCTTGAATAAGGAAATTATGCATATTAAGTCAGTTTTCAAAACATTATGTTCTAAATTTTTTTTTTTTACATAATCTAAAATATCTAACCTACTAAATTATGAGTAAATGCTAACATTAACAAAATTTCCTACATTTCAAAGGTAACTAACATAACATTACCTATCAAAATTTAAAGTAGCTCAACTTTTTCTATCATATCAATAGTTTCTAGCATAGTAATATCTAGCAGCAAAACCAAGCAAAAATTTAACATAACCTAACCTATGTAACCTGCTGAACTTGGAATAAATGTTAACATTAACAAAGTTTCCTACCTATCGTTGGTACCTAACCTAGTGTTATGGAAAACTTAACCTAACATTCCCTTAACTAACAATACTTATCAAACTATCATCACCTACAAAGTATTTGACATCCTAACAAAATAACTTAACATGCTCACCTTAACATATCTAAACTGGATCAAGTACTAATTTTTCTATCAATTACAACTACAGAGCAATTCCGATCCTATCCAAGCAATATTACTTAACATATCTACTAGTGATGCACCGATAAGGAAAACGTCCGATTACCGATTAATCTGGCATGCCTTTATGGCCGATACCGATTAATCGGTGCCAATTTGTTATATCTTAAATCAATTTAAAAATTCACCATATTAGAATTTGGATATATATATATATATATATATATATATATATATATATATATATATATATATATATATATATATATATATATATATATATATATATATATTTAATATATATATATATAAATAAATATATATATATATATATATATATAATATATATATATATATATATATAACTATATATATATATATATATATATATATATATATATATATATCAGACATACTAATAATTTTTATATCTAAAATATAAATTTAAATAAAAATTATCAACTTTAGACGTTATGGTTCCAAGCATTGTTTAAAAAGTTTTTACAATTTTAATCGATAGAGGAAGAAAGATTGCTAAAACTTTTACCACTACAAATATGATAAATCATCTAAAAAAGTTCAAAATGAATATTATATAAAAATGAATGGAGGGAACTCAGGTGACGGAGGTACATGTTCATTTGTAACAAAGACTCGTATCAAATCACAAGCTACTTTAGTTGAATTTTATGAGAGAAAAAAATATAGAACATCAATGATTAAGGATCTAAAGATATTCATTATTCGATAGGAGAAATGATATGTATTGACTTTCAGCCTTATTCTCTTGTATCTGATGGGGAATTTCAAAGGCTACTTAAAAAGTTTAGTTCTTGCTACAATATTCCAAGCCAAAATACTTTTCTGAAAATATCATTCGCGATATATTTTAGAAGGTGCAAAAAAAAAATCCAAAATTTGTTGATGATGCAAAATTTATTTCTCTAACTACTGACATTTGGACAGCCTCTATCAACAATACTCCCTTTTTAAGCGTAACAGACCACTGGTTGACAGATGAGTTTCAACAAGGAAGGGCAGTATTGCGTATTGTTCCTTTTGAGGGTTCTCACACGGGTGCACGAATTAGTGAAGAATTAAATAACGTTCTAGAAAACTATAAACTAACAAATGATAAGATCTTCCTAGTATTGAGAGATTCTGGAAAAAATATTGTAGCTGGAGTCAATAATTGTGGTTTCATACACTACAACTTGCACTTAATGAGTCTATATTTGCTCAACAAGCTGTGAAAACTGTAATTTCAACTAGCAGAGATATTGTTAAACACTTTAATCATTCTGCTTTAGCAGTAAGCAAGTTGGTAGAATTACAGAAACAGTTGGGTTTAGCACAACACAAATTGATTCAAGATATTTCCACTCGCTGGAATTCAATATATTATATGCTGCAAAGAAATATAGAGCAAAGAAAGCTCTTGTAACTTATGATATTGATAACAACATCTCTGTACTGAGTTCTTATCAGTGGTCTCTTAGAAAAAAAATGTTCAACTTTTAAAGCCATTTGAAGAAATTACTGTGGAAGCAAGTAAGCGCGAAGCTACTTGTTCACTAATTATTCCCACAATTCAGACTATGACTTTATTCCAAAGCAAAAATAACAGTTCTTTTACCAAATTCATATAAAACAATAGAAGAACTCAGAAGTTCCTGAACGAAAAAAGTTCAGCATTGTTTGCAAACAAACCATTATGCTTATCATCAATGTTAGATCCGAGATTTAAAATGAAATTTCAAAAAGAAGGATATGGTAGAAAAGATAAAGGAATGGGCATTGGTTGAAATGCAAAATAATGACTCAATGTGTCAAATGGTTTATGAAGTCTTCAACTTCTGGAGAAGATGTGAAAAAGTCGTACCTCTAAGTCTATCGAGTTTATTTGATGAATTAGCATGTGGTAAGCGAAAAAATGATGAAGAGCAAGTGTCTCCGGAAAAGAAAAAAAAGAAAAGAAAACAAGCAAAAGTAATCAATTCGAAAGAGAATTAGAAGAATATTTAAATTTGCCACTGCTGCCAAGAGACAGTGACTCATTTCTTTGGTGGAAAAATTCAAAGGAAGCCTTCACAAATTTAAGCAAGCTGGCTTTGAAATATTTGAGTGCTCCAGCTTCTTCTGTTGAGAGTGAACGAGTTTTTATCACTGGAGGTAACATTTATGAACCTGCGCGAAATCGGCTATGCCCATTAAATTGCGAAATTTTAATGTTTTTGCCAATATTATAACATGAGAGTTTTAAATTTAAGTACTAGGTTTCATTTGATTAAAATTCTAAAAACATAAAAGATTTTTTAAGTTTAGGCACTGAGGATTATTAAAAACTATTTTTATTTTTTTGATATTTAACTAAACTAGGAATCTCATTATTTTAAAAAATGATACCATTGAAAATCAAAACAAGTACAAAATCGGAGTTCAAACACTATTTTCAAGAAACAATGAGAGTTTAACCTTTTGAATCAAATTCATTAATGAATTAATTTTTATTGTAGTAGAATGGTAAATTCATACTTAATTGATTTGGCCGATTCCTATTAATAGGTAAAATGGCCGATATTGCCGATTAATCGGATCAGCCTAAAATCTACCCTTACACATACCTATAATACAAACAACAAAAAAAAATAAACATAGCTAATTACTTATCAATTACTGTTAACATAATAATACTTACCATAACAACATATCAGAGACGGTATGAAGCCCCAAAAGACAGTACTATCCTATCACCCTATAATGCAATTTAAGTTAACTTCCAGCATTTCTCAATTTCCTAACATATCACGTCTTAACGTCACAAGACGTAATTCGAACCTTAAAATTATAGAACATGTATGGCTAAAGTTAGAAAAATAACGAAAATGAACATAACCCTATCATATCTAATATACTGAACTATAAATAAAGCTAACATTAACATATAAGTGGGACCCAACTTTTTCTAGCATATTAATTACGGCTTACATAACAATACCCAACCTATCAGGCAGCTATCCTAACATCATCTAACAAAATTTAACTCAACAATAACAGCTAAACCTGCAGCTCCTACTAAGTCATAGATTGCAGAATTCTAGTTAATATATTACATAGTTTAACATAATATCAACATTTATCCGTGCTTTAACTCATCCATTCAAAGGTGTATTGTCCAGCCTAACAAAACACCTTATCTGTTAAATAACAGACCAAAGGTAACAACTATCATTATCTGGCATGACTTAACATCTGTAACCTAACTTTAGCACATCCTTTCAAAAGTGCCTTGTATACCCTGACAAACTATCTTGCATATCAATAATTAACCTAGCCCAACATTTTCTAATATATCAATACCTGTTTTTCATAAAGAAAACTTAACATAAGCTATCAAAACTTAACATAAAATAATAAATTTAATATATGGAACTACGAATGAATCCTGACATTAACAACGTACCCTACCTATCAAGTGCAACCCAATTTTATTTAGCATATTTATTACGACTTTCATAGCAGTACCTCCTTCCCTAACATATCTAAACTATGAATAATCTAACATAACAAAATAACATAGCATATTTACCCTAACATACTAAAACTACGAGTAACTGACAACATTTCTCAGGTTCCCAACATACCAATACTGTTAACATAATTCATTCACAACCCTAACAAAATAACTTAACAGGAATACCTTAAATCATCATAACCTAGCAAAATTGGATATAACCTAACATACCTAACATACTAAGCTATGAAAAAAATGCTAACATTAAGGTGTGATTCCGTTTCAAATTTATTTTTATTTTTTTCTACCTTTTTTATCATCAATCATTAGCACTTATTTTCAAAAGGCTGATCGGTTTGCCATGTGCGTAAAATCTGACTACTTTCAGCGATTTCTCACTAGATCCAGCAAGCCCTCAACACCGTCATGTTACTACTAGCAATCCTTCTACTTTGCTGAGACCTCGTTCGACTCGTCTATCACGGTCTTATCTTATCCTTGTTCAAGTTTCTAACCTCAAACGTAGTCAATATGCTCATTCTTACATGTTCTCTTCTAAACGAACCAGGAGCACTCTTCCTTTTTCTATTTCTCCTCATATCCATAATTTTGAAACCCCGATTTATGAATTTTGTTGGCCTCTGATTGTTTGAGAATGTAATTAACTTTGTCCAACTCTGGCCGATTTCATGTAAGCCTCTCACCTTTTATATCCGAGGATATATATATATATATATATATATATATATATATATATATATATATATATATATATATATATATATATATATATATATATATATATATATATATATACTATATATATATATATATATATTATAAACACCTCCTCTCACGGGCAGAGCCCTAATCAAGGAGTGAGTTTATTCATTTAACATCCAGAGCAAATAAGCCAAACCCAAGGAAGAGAATAGCTCACATTCTCCCATCTCAACCAGTTTCAAACCTGGGACCCTCAGTTTGCTGACGAGTGCTCTGCCACTGAACTACCTGGCGCTTTTAAATAAATATATATAAAATACATAAAAAGTTAAATATATTAGCATATATACATACATGTATATATATATATATATATATATATATATATATATATATATATATATATATATATATATATATATATATATATATATATATATATATATATATATATATATATTCTTTTATATATATATATATATACAACTTCATACCCACGTATAAATGCATACACATAATACATATACAAATATATATATATATCCAGATTAACAATATTGCTCATCACTAGCACTAGCACTGTATAAATAACATTAATATTAACACCAATACAATATTACCATCACTATCACCAACACTATTATTATCTACATTTTCCGCACTAAAATTGTACCAGCATTCCAGCAATGTATTCCTTTTCCCGGTAGCTGTTGTAGTTTTTGAGATATGGATTGTGGCTCTTCTAGAGGCTGACCATATATATATATATATATATATATATATATATATATATATATATATATATATATATATATATATATATATATAAATATTTATATATATATATATATATATATATATATATATATATAATATATATATATATATATATAATATAATATATATATATATGTATATAACATATATATATATATAATATATCTAACATATAATAATAATATATATATATAATAATAATATATAATATATATATATATATATATATATATATATATATATATATATATATATAGTAGAACTGACTTGCTACAGGTCAGTACAGGTTCCAAAATTATTTGAAAGAATTTTGTCGTTTTAATTTCAATTCAATTAGTACGTTCCAGCTTCAGAAACATCGTTTTTTTTATTTATATAGTTTTTTAAGTGTTTTTTTTTATGTGCGTTGAATAATACGAACTGTACTACCTAAAATGAGATATAAATACTTTTTTATTTAAATTATAGACAGTGTGTGCATATTATATCTCTAGGCTAGATAAGAAACACGAAGACCATTATCCTGTTTTAGTATAAATTCTTTCATTACTACCAAATTAATTTGTTTATGCTTCTTCTAGCCGCTACCATTAATAACCTTTTTCATATTAGGGGACATAATGTTCATTTTAAGAGACATAATGAAGGCTAAAAATAAACAAAAAGATCACTAATATACTAAATGCAATTTATTCTTCTTTTCTCTCATTTTCTCAATCATTTGTTTCAATGTAAAGATTTGATCCACACATTCTCTATCACATCTAAACGCACCTTGTTCTTCACCAATCAGTCCCTCAGTCATTCGATGCACTCTTTCGATCAAAATACCATCTTTTATCCTCCCTACAGCACTCAATAAACTAATTCCCCTATAATTAATACAGTTACCCTTATTCCACTTGCCCTTATATAAGGGTACTATTACTGCTCTCCTGCAATGCCTCGGAACTATACCCTCTATAAACGCTTTGTTACACAACTTTCAAATCCACTCAATCACATCTCTCCTTCGTTCTTGATCATTTCACCAGTAATTTCATCTATACCTGCAGATTTACCATTCTTCAACTTTCTCATTTTACCCATTACCTCCTCCTCCTTACTAATGACCTCATCCCCAAAATACTTATTCCTTCTTGCACCATCAAACCCACACACATTCACTATCACCTCTTCATTACTTCCAATGTTATGCAGATTTTCGATATGCTTCCTCCACACTCTCCTCACGTCCATTTCATCAGTTACGAAATCACCATCACTATTCATAATTCTAAGCATATTCCCCTTATTCTCATTCTTAACCTTTCACGCTTCCTTTCAGAAGAGCTTCTTATTCCCTTGTAATTCGCCATTCACCCTCCTTCCAAACTGGTCATTTACCTCTTTTTTCCTCCTACGAATGCATTTTTTAGTATTCCTTTTGTCCTCCTTATATAATTCCAAACATCTTTATTTTGAAACCTCATCACTGACTTTTAGTACATTCAACCACGCATCTTTTTTACTTTTAACCGCATACATCACCTCTTCATTTCACCACTTTATGTTACCATTCTTACTTCCTACTTTAAAAGCACATTCACATACTTCTTTTGCCCAACCAACAACCGTTTCCTTCATTTGCTTCCAGATTTGTTCAGTTTCAACTTGTTCACATTCAACTGATTTATTTGCAAGCGCTCTTAAATAATTATCCTTATTACCTTGTTCACATAACATGTCACTTTTACTTCTACCCACTTCCTTCCTTATCAACTTCCTCTCCATCAAAGCCCCCGCTAACTTAATTTTACATAAAACAGCAACGATTCGATAATCCCATTCCTAGCCTCCTCACTGATTTAACATCCAACACATACTTCAACATCACCTTCACCAATACAAAATCGATCGTACTTTTCACCTCAATACCATCTCTTCCTACACCAACTCTAATATACTTATGAACGCTCTCGAATTTAAAGAAAGTATTACTTGCACACACCCGCATATCTCTTTCCTCGCAGAAATCATTCACCTTCTACCATTCTCATTTTCTCCCGATACCCCAAAGTCACCTGTTATACCGTTCCCGTTTTTGACCACCTATCCAATCATTTAGGTCAACCAACACAATCAATCTGAAGCTCCTACACACCTCATCCCAAACATCATTCAGATTATCCCAGAAAATCGCACTCTGTTCAACATTACCATCAGATGGACCATATGTCACAACCACACATATCTTGACCTTTTCAAACTTAAATTTAACCATTAGAATTCTAGAACTCACACAAACAAAATCTACCATAGCTCTGTATCACAGGTCAATTGCAACTCCTTCTCTCCCCCATCTCATTATTTTCCACAATAGTAGACACACCACACCACACCACACCACACCACACCACTCATTTTCACCATTTCCTTTCATGTTTGTTTCAGTCACAGCGAGCAAATCAAATTTGTCCTTTCTAAATACATCCATCACCACTCTCCTCTTTCCCTCAGCATTTATTCCTCTGACATTCCATGTACCCATACGATTCATACATTTTCGCCGAAATATAGAAGGTCGCTTACGGCGATCACGACCTTCTCCGAGGCATCCATTATTTTTGCATTCCTGGCAAAAGATAAACGACAGTGGGCAGCCAACACTGATACCACCGTCCCTTTGTCACCTTCTACGACACGCAGAACATACGCTGTGGGTAATTCTTTCTCTCCCACTCATAGGGGTATAAGGGATAGGGATATCTGTAAGATGTTGTCTAGAAGAGGGGTGTGGATTATGTAAGTGTATATGATATGTGGATATAAAGTGGTGTCTGTAAGATGTCTGGAGGATGAGTGTTGATATGAAACGCAAGAGAGAAAATCGAACCATTGGGCACTGGAATATCATGGGAGACCCTACATACCATAAGCCAAATGGGAGGTAATTTCATCGCTGCGAGTGCGCTACTCTCTCTCTCTCTCTCTCTCTCTCTCTCTCTATATATATATATATATATATATATATATATATATATATATATATATATATGAATATATATATATATATATATATATAATATATATATATATATATATATATATATATGTATATATATATTGTTCTTGTCCTCATATACAAAAATATTAATTACTTC